>JAEIFS010000446.1:0-54391 GCA_018904165.1 Zaprionus camerounensis
TTCAAAATTTCAAAAATTTCAAAATTTTCAAAATTTCAAAAATTTCAAAATTTCAAAAATTTCAAAAATTCAAAAATTTCAAAAAAATTTCAAAATTTCAAAATTTCAAAAATTTCAAAAATTTTCAAAAATTTCAAAATTTCAAAAATTTCAAAATTTCAAAATTTCAAAATTTCAAAAATTTCAAAAAATTTCAAAATTTCAAAAAAAATTTCAAAAATTTCAAAAATTTCAAAATTAAAATTTCAAAAATTTCAAAATTTCAAAAAAATTTCAAAAAATTTCAAAAATTTCAAAAATTTCAAAATTTCAAAATTTCAAAATTTCAAAATTTCAAAATTTCAAAAATTTCAAAATTTCAAAATTTCAAAATTTCAAAATTTCAAAATTTCAAAAATTTCAAAAATTTCAAAATAAAATTTCAAAAATTTCAAAATTTCAAAATTTCAAAAATTTCAAAATTTCAAAAATTTCAAAAAAATTTCAAAAAAAATTTCAAAATTTCAAAATTTCAAAATTTCAAAAATTTCAAAATTTCAAAAATTTCAAAATTTTTAAAAATTTCAAAAATTTCAAAATTTCAAAAATTTTCAAAATTTCAAAAATTTCAAAAATTTCAAAATTTCAAAAATTTCAAAAATTTCAAAAATTTCAAAATTTCAAAAATTTCAAAATTTCAAAATTTCAAAATTTCAAAAATTTCAAAAATTCAAAATTTCAAAAATTTCAAAAATTTCAAAAATTTCAAAAATTTCAAAAATTTCAAAAAATTTCAAAATTTCAAAAATTTCAAAATTTCAAAATTTCAAAATTTCAAAAATTTCAAAAATTTCAAAATTTCAAAATTTCAAAATTTCAAAAATTTCAAAAATTTCAAAAATTCAAAAATTTCAAAAATTTCAAAAATTTCAAAAATTTCAAAATTTCAAAATTTCAAAAATTTCAAAAATTTCAAAATTTCAAAATTTCAAAAAATTTCAAAAATTTCAAAATTTCAAAATTTCAAAATTTCAAAATTTCAAAAATTTCAAAAATTTCAAAATTTCAAAATTTCAAAAATTTCAAAATTTCAAAAATTTCAAAAATTTCAAAAATTTCAAAAATTTCAAAAATTCAAAATTTCAAAATTTCAAAATTTCAAAAAATTTCAAAAAATTTCAAAATTTCAAAAATTTTCAAAATTTCAAAAATTCAAAAAATTTCAAAAATTTCAAAATTTCAAAATTTCAAAATTTCAAAAATTTCAAAAATTTCAAAAATTTCAAAAATTTCAAAATTTCAAAAATTTCAAAAATTTCAAAATTTCAAAAATTTCAAAAATTTCAAAATTTCAAAATTTCAAAAATTTCAAAATTTCAAAATTTCAAAATTTCAAAATTTCAAAAATTTCAAAATTTCAAAATTTCAAAATTTCAAAAATTTCAAAAATTTCAAAAATTTCAAAATTTCAAAATTTCAAAATTTCAAAAATTTCAAAATTTCAAAATTTCAAAAATTTCAAAAATTTCAAAAATTTCAAAAATTTCAAAAATTTCAAAAATTTCAAAAATTTCAAAAATTTCAAAAATTTCAAAAATTTCAAAAATTTCAAAATTTCAAAAATTTCAAAAATTTCAAAAATTTCAAAATTTCAAAATTTCAAAAATTTCAAAATTTCAAAAATTTCAAAAATTTCAAAATTTCAAAAATTTCAAAAATTTCAAAATTTCAAAATTTCAAAATTTCAAAAATTTCAAAATTTCAAAATTTTCAAAATTTCAAAATTTCAAAAATTTCAAAAATTTCAAAATTTCAAAATTTCAAAATTTCAAAAATTTCAAAATTTCAAAATTTCAAAAATTTCAAAATTTCAAAATTTCAAAAATTTCAAAATTTCAAAAATTTCAAAATTTCAAAATTTCAAAATTTCAAAAATTTCAAAATTTCAAAAATTTCAAAAATTTCAAAATTTCAAAAAATTTCAAAAATTTCAAAATTTCAAAATTTCAAAAATTTCAAAAATTTCAAAAATTTCAAAATTTCAAAATTTCAAAATTTCAAATTTCAAAAATTTCAAAAATTTCAAAATTTCAAAAATTTCAAAATTTCAAAAATTTCAAAAATTTCAAAATTTCAAAAATTTCAAAATTTTCAAAATTTCAAAATTTCAAAATTTCAAAATTTCAAAATTTTTCAAAATTTCAAAAATTTTCAAAAATTTCAAAATTTCAAAAATCAAAAATTTCAAAATTTTCAAAAATTTCAAAATTTCAAAAATTTCAAAATTTCAAAATTTCAAAATTTCAAAATTTCAAAAATTTCAAAAATTTCAAAAATTTCAAAATTTCAAAAATTTCAAAAATTTCAAAAATTTCAAAATTTCAAAATTTTTTCAAAATTTCAAAAATTTCAAAAATTTCAAAATTTCAAAAATTTCAAAAATCAAAAAATTTCAAAAATTTCAAAATTTCAAAAATTTCAAAATTTCAAAATTTCAAAATTTCAAAATTTCAAAAATTTCAAAATTTCAAAAATTTCAAAATTTCAAAAATTTCAAAATTTCAAAATTTTCAAAATTTCAAAAATTTCAAAAATTTCAAAAATTTCAAAAATTTCAAAATTTCAAAATTTCAAAAATTTCAAAAATTTCAAAAATTTCAAAATTTTCAAAATTTCAAAATTTCAAAATTTCAAAAATTTCAAAATTTCAAAAATTTCAAAATTTCAAAAATTTTAAAATTTCAAAATTTCAAAATTTCAAAAATTTCAAAATTTCAAAATTTCAAAAATTTCAAAAATTTCAAAAATTTCAAAAATTTCAAAAATTTCAAAATTTCAAAAATTTCAAAAATTTCAAAAAATTTCAAAATTTCAAAAAATTTCAAAATTTCAAAATTTCAAAATTTCAAAAATTTCAAAATTTCAAAAATTTCAAAATTTCAAATGAAAATTTCAAAATTTCAAAAATTTCAAAATTTCAAAATTTCAAAATTTCAAAAATTTCAAAATTTCAAAAATTTCAAAATTTCAAAATTTCAAAATTTCAAAAATTTCAAAAATTTCAAAAATTTCAAAATTTCAAAATTTCAAAATTCAAAAATTTCAAAATTTCAAAATTTCAAAATTTTCAAAATTTCAAAAATTTTCAAAAATTTCAAAAATTTCAAAAATTTCAAAATTTCAAAAATTTCAAAATTTCAAAATTTCAAAATTTCAAAAATTTCAAAAATTTCAAAAATTTCAAAATTTCAAAAATTTCAAAAATTTCAAAATTTCAAAAATTTCAAAAATTTCAAAATTTCAAAATTTCAAAAATTTCAAAAATTTAAAATTTCAAAAATTTCAAAATTTCAAAATTTCAAAAATTTCAAAATTTCAAAATTTCAAAAAAATTTCAAAATTTCAAAAATTTCAAAATTTCAAAAATTTCAAAATTTCAAAAATTTCAAAATTTCAAAATTTTCAAAAATTTCAAAAATTTCAAAATTTCAAAATTTCAAAATTTCAAAATTTCAAAATTTCAAAATTTCAAAATTTCAAAATTTCAAAATTTCAAAATTTCAAAATTTCAAAATTTCAAAATTTCAAAATTTCAAAATTTCAAAATTTCAAAATTTCAAAATTTCAAAATTTCAAAATATCAAAATTTCAAAATTTCAAAATTTCAAAATTTCAAAATTTCAAAATTTCAAAATTTCAAAATTTCAAAATTTCAAAATTTCAAAATTTCAAAATTTCAAAATTTCAAAATTTCAAAAATTTCAAAAATTTCAAAAATTTCAAAAATTTCAAAATTTCAAAAATTTCAAAAATTTCAAAATTTCAAAAATTTCAAAAATTTTCAAAATTTCAAAAATTTCAAAATTTCAAAATTTCAAAATTTCAAAATTTCAAAAATTTCAAAAATTTCAAAAATTTCAAAATTTCAAAATTTCAAAATTTCAAAAATTTCAAAATTTCAAAAATTTCAAAAATTCAAAAATTTCAAAAATTTCAAAATTTCAAAATTTCAAAAATTTCAAAAATTTCAAAAATTTCAAAATTTCAAAAATTTCAAAATTTCAAAATTTCAAAATTTCAAAATTTCAAAATTTCAAAAATTTCAAAATTTCAAAATTTCAAAAATTTCAAAAATTTCAAAATTTCAAAATTTCAAAAATTTCAAAATTTTCAAAATTTCAAAATTTCAAAAATTTCAAAAATTTCAAAAATTTCAAAAATTTCAAAATTTCAAAAATTTCAAAAATTTCAAAATTTCAAAATTTCAAAATTTCAAAATTTCAAAATTTCAAAAATTTCAAAATTTCAAAAATTTCAAAAATTCAAAAATTTCAAAATTTCAAAAATTTCAAAAATTTCAAAAATTTCAAAATTTCAAAAATTTCAAAATTTCAAAAAATTCAAAAAATTTCAAAAATTTCAAAAATTTCAAAATTTCAAATATTTCAAAATTTCAAAAATTTCAACAATTTCAAAAATTTCAAAATTTCAAAAATTTCAAAAATTTCAAAATTTCAAAATTTCAAAATTTCAAAAATTTCAAAAATTTCAAAATTTCAAAAATTTCAAAAATTTCAAAAATTTCAAAATTTCAAAAAATTTTCAAAATTTCAAAAATTTCAAAAATTTCAAAAATTTCAAAAATTTCAAAAATTTCAAAATTTCAAAAATTTCAAAATTTCAAAATTTCAAAAATTTTCAAAATTTCAAAATTTCAAAAATTTCAAAAATTTCAAAAATTTCAAAAATTTCAAAAATTTCAAAATTTCAAAAATTTCAAAATTTCAAAAATTTCAAAAATTTCAAAAATTTCAAAATTTCAAAATTTCAAAATTTCAAAATTTCAAAATTTCAAAAAATTTCAAAAATTTCAAAAATTTCAAAAATTTCAAAAATTTCAAAAATTTCAAAATTTCAAAATTTCAAAATTTCAAAATTTCAAAATTTCAAATTTCAAAAAATTTCAAAAATTTCAAAAAAATTTCAAAAATTTCAAAAATTTCAAAATTTCAAAATTTCAAAAATTTCAAAATTTCAAAATTTTCAAAATTTCAAAATTTCAAAATTTCAAAAATTTCAAAATTTCAAAAATTTCAAAATTTCAAAATTTCAAAATTTCAAAATTTCAAAATTTCAAAATTTTCAAAATTTCAAAAATTTCAAAATTTCAAAATTTCAAAAATTTCAAAAATTTCAAAATTTCAAAATTTCAAAATTTCAAAATTTCAAAAATTTCAAAATTTTCAAAATTTCAAAATTTTCAAAATTTCAAAAATTTCAAAATTTCAAAAATTTCAAAAATTTCAAAAATTTCAAAATTTCAAAATTTCAAAATTTCAAAAATTTCAAAAATTTCAAAATTTCAAAAATTTCAAAAATTTCAAAAATTTCAAAAATTTCAAAATTTTCAAAAATTTCAAAAATTTCAAAAATTTCAAAAATTTCAAAAATTTCAAAAATTTCAAAATTTTCAAAAATTTCAAAAATTTCAAAATTTCAAAAATTTCAAAAATTTCAAAAATTTCAAAAATTTCAAAATTTCAAAAATTTCAAAATTTCAAAAATTTCAAAATTTCAAAATTTCAAAATTTCAAAATTTCAAAATTTCAAAATTTTCAAAAATTTCAAAAATTTCAAAATTTTCAAAATTTCAAAATTTCAAAAATTTCAAAATTTCAAAAATTTCAAAATTTCAAAAATTTCAAAATTTCAAAATTTCAAAATTTCAAAAATTTCAAAAATTTCAAAAATTTCAAAATTTCAAAAATTTCAAAATTTCAAAAATTTCAAAAATTTCAAAATTTCAAAAAATTTCAAAATTTCAAAAATTTCAAAAATTTCAAAAAATTTCAAAAATTTCAAAAATTTCAAAATTTCAAAATTTCAAAATTTCAAAATTTCAAAAATTTCAAAATTTCAAAATTTCAAAATTTCAAAATTTTCAAAATTTCAAAAATTTCAAAAATTTCAAAATTTCAAAATTTCAAAAATTTCAAAATTTCAAAAATTTCAAAATTTCAAAATTTCAAAATTTCAAAAATTTCAAAAATTTCAAAATTTCAAAAATTTCAAAATTTCAAAATTTCAAAAAATTTCAAAAATTTCAAAATTTCAAAATTTCAAAAATTTCAAAAATTTCAAAATTTCAAAATTTCAAAATTTCAAAATTTCAAAATTTCAAAATTTCAAAATTTCAAAATTTCAAAATTTCAAAATTTCAAAATTTCAAAATTTCAAAATTTCAAAATTTCAAAATTTCAAAATTTCAAAATTTCAAAATTTTAAAATTTCAAAATTTCAAAATTTCAAAATTTCAAAATTTCAAAATTTCAAAATTTCAAAATTTCAAAATTTCAAAATTTCAAAATTTCAAAATTTCAAAATTTCAAAATTTCAAAATTTCAAAATTTCAAAATTTCAAAATTTCAAAATTTCAAAATTTCAAAATTTCAAATTTCAAAATTTCAAAATTTCAAAATTTCAAAATTTCAAAATTTCAAAAATTTCAAAAATTTCAAAAATTTCAAAAATTTCAAAATTTCAAAATTTCAAAATTTCAAAAATTTCAAAATTTCAAAATTTCAAAATTTCAAAATTTCAAAAATTTCAAAATTTCAAAATTTCAAAATTTCAAAAATTTCAAAAATTTCAAAATTTCAAAAATTTCAAAATTTCAAAATTTCAAAAATTTCAAAAATTTCAAAATTTTAAAAATTTCAAAAATTTCAAAAATTTCAAAATTTCAAAATTTCAAAATTTCAAAAATTTCAAAATTTCAAAATTTTCAAAAATTTCAAAAATTTCAAAAATTTCAAAATTTCAAAATTTCAAAATTTCAAAAATTTCAAAATTTTCAAAATTTCAAAATTTCAAAATTTCAAAATTTCAAAATTTCAAAATTTCAAAATTTCAAAAATTTCAAAATTTCAAAATTTCAAAAATTTCAAAAATTTCAAAAATTCAAAATTTCAAAATTTCAAAATTTCAAAAATTTCAAAAATTTCAAAAATTTCAAAATTTCAAAAATTTCAAAAATTTCAAAATTTCAAAAATTTCAAAATTTTAAAAATTTCAAAATTTTCAAAATTTCAAAAATTTCAAAAATTTCAAAATTTCAAAATTTCAAAATTTCAAAATTTCAAAATTTCAAAAATTTTCAAAATTTCAAAAATTTCAAAATTTCAAAAATTTCAAAATTTCAAAATTTCAAAAAATTCAAATAAAAATTTCAAAATTTCAAAAATTTCAAAAATTTCAAAATTTCAAAAATTTCAAAATTTCAAAATTTCAAAAATTTCAAAATTTCAAAAATTTCAAAAATTTCAAAAATTTCAAAATTTTCAAAATTTCAAAATTTCAAAAATTTCAAAATTTCAAAATTTCAAAATTTCAAAATTTCAAAAATTTCAAAATTTTCAAAATTTCAAAATTTTCAAAATTTCAAAATTTCAAAATTTCAAAATTTCAAAAATTTCAAAATTTCAAAATTTCAAAAATTTCAAAAATTTCAAAAATTTCAAAAATTTCAAAATTTCAAAATTTCAAAAATTTCAAAATTTCAAAATTTCAAAAATTTCAAAATTTTCAAAAAATTTCAAAATTTCAAAATTTCAAAATTTCAAAAATTTCAAAATTTCAAAAATTTCAAAAATTTCAAAATTTCAAAATTTCAAAAATTTCAAAAATTTCAAAATTTTCAAAAATTTCAAAAATTTCAAAAATTTCAAAAATTTCAAAATTTCAAAAATTTCAAAATTTCAAAAATTTCAAAATTTCAAAAATTTCAAAAATTTCAAAAATTTCAAAAATTTCAAAAATTTCAAAAATTTCAAAATTTCAAAATTTCAAAATTTCAAATTTCAAAAATTTCAAAAATTTCAAAAATTTCAAAATTTCAAAAATTTCAAAAATTTCAAAAATTTCAAAAATTTCAAAAATTTTCAAAAATTTCAAAATTTCAAAATTTCAAAATTTCAAAATTTCAAAATTTCAAAATTTCAAAATTTCAAAATTTCAAAATTTCAAAATTTCAAAATTTCAAAATTTCAAAATTTCAAAATTTCAAAATTTCAAAATTTCAAAATTTCAAAATTTCAAAATTTCAAAATTTCAAAATTTCAAAATTTCAAAATTTCAAAATTTCAAAATTTCAAAATTTCAAAATTTCAAAAATTTCAAAATTTCAAAATTTCAAAATTTCAAAATTTCAAAATTTCAAAATTTCAAAATTTCAAAATTTCAAAAATTTTCAAAAATTTCAAAAATTTCAAAAATTTCAAAATTTCAAAAATTTCAAAAATTTCAAAATTTCAAAAATTTCAAAATTTCAAAATTTCAAAAATTTCAAAATTTCAAAATTTCAAAAATTTCAAAATTTCAAAAATTTCAAAAATTTCAAAAATTTCAAAATTTCAAAAATTTCAAAATTTCAAAAATTTCAAAATTTCAAAATTTCAAAAATTTCAAAATTTCAAAATTTCAAAATTTCAAAATTTCAAAATTTCAAAAATTTCAAAAATTTCAAAAATTTCAAAAATTTCAAAAATTTCAAAATTTCAAAAATTTCAAAAATTTCAAAAATTTCAAAATTTCAAAAATTTCAAAATTTCAAAAATTTCAAAAATTTCAAAAATTTCAAAATTTCAAAAATTTCAAAAATTTCAAAAATTTCAAAATTTCAAAATTTCAAAATTTCAAAATTTCAAAATTTCAAAATTTCAAAAATTTCAAAAATTTCAAAAAATTTCAAAATTTCAAAAATTTCAAAATTTTCAAAAATTTCAAAAATTTCAAAATTTCAAAATTTCAAAAATTTCAAAAATTTCAAAAATTTCAAAATTTCAAAATTTTCAAAATTTCAAAATTTCAAAAATTTCAAAATTTCAAAAATTTCAAAAATTTCAAAAATTTCAAAAATTTCAAAAATTCAAAAAATTTCAAAAATTTCAAAATTTCAAAATTTCAAAATTTCAAAATTTCAAAAATTTCAAAAATTTCAAAATTTCAAAAATTTCAAAATTTCAAAAATTTCAAAAATTTCAAAAATTTCAAAATTTTCAAAATTTCAAAATTTCAAAAATTTCAAAAATTTCAAAAATTTCAAAAATTTCAAAAATTTCAAAAATTTCAAAAATTTCAAAAATTTCAAAAATTTCAAAATTTCAAAATTTCAAAATTTCAAAAATTTCAAAAATTTCAAAAATTTCAAAAATTTCAAAAATTTCAAAAATTTCAAAAATTTCAAAAATTTCAAAATTTCAAAATTTCAAAAATTTCAAAATTTCAAAATTTCAAAAATTTCAAAATTTTCAAAATTTCAAAAATTTCAAAATTTCAAAAATTTCAAAATTTCAAAATTTCAAAAATTTCAAAAATTTCAAAATTTTCAAAATTTCAAAATTTCAAAAATTTCAAAAATTTCAAAAATTTCAAAATTTCAAAAAATTTCAAAAATTTCAAAAATTTCAAAAATTTCAAAAATTTCAAAAATTTCAAAAATTTCAAAAATTTCAAAAATTTCAAAATTTCAAAATTTCAAAAATTTCAAAATTTCAAAATTTCAAAATTTCAAAAATTTCAAAAATTTCAAAATTTCAAAAATTTCAAAAATTTCAAAAATTTCAAAATTTCAAAAATTTCAAAATTTCAAAAATTTCAAAATTTCAAAATTTCAAAATTTCAAAATTTTCAAAAATTTCAAAAAATTTCAAAATTTCAAAAAATTTCAAAAATTTCAAAAATTTCAAAAATTTCAAAAATTTCAAAAATTTCAAAAATTTCAAAAATTTCAAAAATTTCAAAATTTCAAAAATTTCAAAAATTTCAAAAATTTCAAAAATTTCAAAAATTTCAAAAATTTCAAAATTTCAAAATTTCAAAATTTCAAAAATTTCAAAATTTCAAAAATTTCAAAAAAATTTCAAAATTTCAAAATTTCAAAAATTTCAAAATTTCAAAAATTTCAAAAATTTCAAAAATTTCAAAATTTCAAAAATTTCAAAAATTTCAAAAATTTCAAAATTTCAAAAATTTCAAAATTTCAAAATTTCAAAAATTTCAAAAATTTCAAAATTTCAAAATTTCAAAATTTCAAAAATTTCAAAATTTCAAAAAATTTCAAAATTTCAAAATTTCAAAAATTTCAAAATTTCAAAAATTTCAAAATTTCAAAAATTTCAAATTTTCAAAAATTTCAAAATTTCAAAAATTTCAAAATTTCAAAAATTTCAAAAATTTCAAAAATTTCAAAAATTTCAAAAATTTCAAAAATTTCAAAAATTTCAAAAATTTTCAAAAAATTTCAAAATTTCAAAATTTCAAAAATTCAAAAATTTCAAAAATTTCAAAATTTTCAAAATTTCAAAAAATTTCAAAAATTTCAAAATTTCAAAATTTCAAAAATTTCAAAAATTTCAAAATTTCAAAATTTTCAAAAATTTCAAAATTTCAAAAATTTCAAAATTTCAAAAAATTTCAAAATTTCAAAAATTTCAAAATTTCAAAAATTTCAAAAATTTCAAAAATTTCAAAAATTTCAAAATTTCAAAATTTCAAAATTTCAAAAAATTTCAAAAATTTCAAAATTTCAAAAATTTCAAAAATTTCAAAATTTCAAAAATTTCAAAATTTCAAAATTTCAAAAATCAAAAAAATTTCAAAAATTTCAAAAATTTCAAAATTTCAAAAATTTCAAAAATTTTCAAAAATTTCAAAATTTCAAAAATTTCAAAATTTCAAAAATTTCAAAAAATTTCAAAATTTCAAAATTTCAAAATTTCAAAATTTCAAAAATTTCAAAAATTTCAAAATTTCAAAATTTCAAAAATTTCAAAATTTCAAAAATTTCAAAATTTCAAAAATTTCAAAATTTCAAAATTTCAAAAATTTCAAAATTTCAAAATTTTCAAAATTTCAAAAATTTCAAAATTTCAAAAATTTCAAAAATTTCAAAAATTTCAAAAATTTCAAAAATTTCAAAAATTTCAAAAATTTCAAAAATTTCAAAAATTTCAAAAATTTCAAAAATTTCAAAAATTTCAAAAATTTCAAAAATTTCAAAAATTTCAAAATTTCAAAAATTTCAAAAATTTCAAAAATTTCAAAAATTTCAAAAATTTCAAAAATTTCAAAAATTTCAAAAATTTCAAAAATTTCAAAATTTCAAAATTTCAAAATTTCAAAAATTTCAAAAATTTCAAAAATTTCAAAATTTCAAAAATTTCAAAATTTCAAAAATTTCAAAAAAATTTCAAAAATTTCAAAAATTTCAAAATTTCAAAATTTCAAAATTTCAAAATTTCAAAATTTCAAAAAATTTCAAAATTTCAAAATTTCAAAAATTTCAAAAATTTTCAAAATTTCAAAAATTTCAAAATTTCAAAAATTTCAAAATTTCAAAATTTCAAAAATTTCAAAAATTTCAAAATTTCAAAATTTCAAAATTTCAAAATTTCAAAATTTCAAAATTTCAAAATTTCAAAATTTCAAAATTTCAAAATTTCAAAATTTCAAAATTTCAAAAATTCAAAATTTCAAAATTTCAAAATTTCAAAAATTTCAAAATTTCAAAAATTTCAAAAATTTCAAAATTTCAAAAAATTTCAAAAATTTCAAAAATTTCAAAAATTTCAAAATTTCAAAATTTCAAAATTTCAAAATTTCAAAATTTCAAAATTTCAAAATTTCAAAATTTCAAAATTTCAAAATTTCAAAATTTCAAAATTTCAAAATTTCAAAATTTCAAAAATTTCAAAAATTTCAAAAATTTCAAAATTTCAAAAATTTCAAAATTTCAAAAATTTCAAAATTTCAAAAATTTCAAAAATTTCAAAAATTTCAAAATTTCAAAAATTTCAAAAACTTTCAAAATTTCAAAATTTCAAAATTTCAAAAATTTCAAAAATTTCAAAATTTCAAAATTTCAAAATTTCAAAATTTCAAAAAATTTCAAAAATTTCAAAAATTTCAAAATTTCAAAATTTCAAAATTTCAAAATTTCAAAAATTTCAAAAATTTCAAAATTTCAAAAATTTCAAAATTTCAAAATTTCAAAATTTCAAAAATTTCAAAATTTCAGAAATTTCAAAAACTTCAAAAATTCAAAACTTTCAAAAACTTCAAAAATTTCAAAAATTTTAAATTTCAACAATTTCAAATATTTCAAAATTTCAAAAATTTCAAAAATTTCAAAAATTCAAAAATTTCAAAATTTCACAAATTTTAAAAATTTCAAAATTTCAAAATTTCAAAAATTTCAAAATTTCAAAATTTCAAAAATTTCAAAATTTCAAAAATTTCAAAATTTCAAAATTTCAAAAATTTCAAAAATTTCAAAAATTTCAAAATTTCAAAAATTTCAAAATTTCAAAAATTTCAAAAAATTTCAAAAATTTCAAAAATTTCAAAATTTCAAAATTTTCAAAATTTCAAAAATTTCAAAAATTTCAAAATTTCAAAATTTCAAAATTTCAAAAATTTCAAAATTTCAAAATTTTCAAAAATTTCAAAATTTCAAAATTTCAAAAATTTCAAAATTTCAAAATTTCAAAATTTCAAAATTTCAAAATTTCAAAAATTTCAAAATTTCAAAATTTCAAAAATTTCAAAAATTTCAAAATTTCAAAATTTCAAAATTTCAAAATTTCAAAAATTTTAAAAATTTCAAAATTTTCAAAATTTTCAAATATTTCAAAATTTCAAAAATTTCAAAATTTCAAAAATTTCAAAAATTTCAAAATTTCAAAAATTTCAAAATTTCAAAATTTTGCAAAATTTCAAAATTTCAAAATTTAAAAATTTCAAAAATTTCAAAATTTCAAAAATTTCAAAAATTTCAAAATTTCAAAATTTTCAAATTCAAAAATTTCAAAATTTCAAAATTTCAAAAATTTCAAAAATTTCAAAATTTTCAAAAATTTCAAAATTTCAAAATTTCAAAATTTCAAAAATTCAAAATTTCAAAAATTTCAAAAATTTCAAAAATTTCAAAAATTTCAAAATTTCAAAAATTTCAAAAATTTCAAAATTTCAAAAATTTCAAAATTTCAAAAATTTCAAAAATTTCAAAATTTCAAAAATTTCAAAATTTTCAAAATTTCAAAAATTTCAAAATTTTCAAAATTTCAAAAATTTCAAAAATTTCAAAAATTTCAAAATTTCAAAATTTCAAAATTTCAAAAATTTCAAAAATTTCAAAATTTCAAAAATTTCAAAATTTTCAAAATTTCAAAATTTCAAAAATTTCAAAATTTCAAAATTTCAAAATTTCAAAAATTTCAAAAAAATTTCAAAAATTTCAAAAATTTCAAAAATTTCAAAATTTCAAAATTTCAAAAATTTCAAAAATTTCAAAATTTCAAAATTTCAAAATTTCAAAATTTCAAAATTTCAAAATTTCAAAATTTCAAAATTTCAAAAATTTCAAAAATTTCAAAATTTCAAAATTAAAAATTTCAAAATTTCAAAAATTTCAAAATTTCAAAATTTCAAAATTTCAAAATTTCAAAAATTTCAAAATTTCAAAAATTTCAAAATTTCAAAATTTCAAAATTTCAAAAATTTCAAAATTTCAAAATTTCAAAATTTCAAAAATTTCAAAATTTCAAAAATTTCAAAATTTCAAAAAATTTCAAAATTTCAAAAATTTCAAAAATTTCAAAATTTCAAAAATTTCAAAATTTCAAAAATTTCAAAATTTCAAAAATTTCAAAATTTCAAAATTTCAAAATTTCAAAATTTCAAAATTTCAAAATTTCAAAAAATTTTCAAAAATTTCAAAATTTCAAAATTTCAAAAATTTCAAAAATTTCAAAATTTTCAAAATTTCAAAATTTCAAAAATTTCAAAATTTCAAAATTTTCAAAATTTCAAAATTTCAAAAAATTTCAAAATTTCAAAATTTCAAAATTTCAAAAATTTCAAAAATTTCAAAAAATTTCAAAAATTTCAAAATTTCAAAATTTCAAAATTTCAAAAAATTTCAAAAATTTCAAAAATTTCAAAAATTTCAAAATTTCAAAAAATTTCAAAATTTCAAAAATTTCAAAATTTCAAAATTTCAAAATTTTCAAAATTTCAAAAATTTCAAAAATTTTCAAAATTTCAAAATTTCAAAAATTTCAAAAATTTCAAAAATTTCAAAATTTCAAAATTTCAAAATTTCAAAATTTCAAAATTTCAAAAATTTCAAAATTTCAAAATTCAAAATTTCAAAAATTTCAAAAATTTCAAAATTTCAAAATTTCAAAAATTTTTCAAAAATTTCAAAAATTTCAAAATTTTCAAAATTTTCAAAAATTTCAAAATTTCAAAATTTCAAAAATTTCAAAAATTTCAAAATTTCAAAATTTCAAAAATTTCAAAATTTCAAAATTTCAAAAATTTCAAAATTTCAAAAATTTCAAAAATTTCAAAATTTCAAAATTTCAAAAATTTCAAAAATTTCAAAATTTCAAAAATTTCAAAATTTCAAAATTTCAAAATTTCAAAATTTCAAAATTTCAAAATTTCAAAATTTCAAAATTTCAAAATTTCAAAATTTCAAAAATTTCAAATTTCAAAATTTCAAAATTTCAAAATTTCAAAATTTCAAAAATTTCAAATTTCAAAAAATTTCAAAATTTCAAAATTTCAAAAATTTCAAAAATTTCAAAATTTCAAAATTTCAAAATTTCAAAATTTCAAAATTTCAAAATTTCAAAATTTCAAAATTTCAAAATTTCAAAATTTCAAAATTTCAAAAATTTCAAAAATTTCAAAATTTCAAAAATTTCAAAAATTTCAAAATTTCAAAATTTCAAAAATTTCAAAATTTTCAAAATTTCAAAAATTTCAAAATTTCAAAATTTCAAAATTTCAAAAATTTCAAAATTTCAAAATTTCAAAATTTCAAAATTTTCAAAATTTCAAAAATTTCAAAAATTCAAAAATTTCAAAATTTCAAAATTTCAAAATTTCAAAAATTTCAAAATTTCAAAATTTCAAAATTTCAAAATTTCAAAAATTTCAAAATTTCAAAATTCAAATTTCAAAATTTTCAAAATTTCAAAAATTTCAAAAATTTCAAAATTTCAAAATTTCAAAAATTTCAAAATTTCAAAATTTCAAAATTTCAAAAATTTCAAAATTTCAAAAATTTCAAAATTTCAAAATTTCAAAATTTCAAAATTTCAAAAATTTCAAAAATTTCAAAATTTTCAAAATTTCAAAAATTTTCAAAATTTCAAAAATTTCAAAATTTCAAAATTTCAAAAATTTCAAAATTTCAAAATTTTCAAAATTTCAAAATTTCAAAAATTTCAAAATTTCAAAATTTTCAAAATTTCAAAATTTTCAAATTTCAAAAATTTCAAAATTTTCAAAATTTCAAAATTTCAAAATTTCAAAAAATTTCAAAATTTCAAAAATTTCAAAAATTTCAAAAATTTCAAAATTTCAAAATTTCAAAAATTTCAAAATTTCAAAATTTTCAAAATTTTCAAAATTTCAAAATTTCAAAAATTTCAAAAATTTCAAAATTTCAAAATTTTCAAAATTTCAAAAATTTCAAAATTTCAAAAAATTTCAAAAATTTCAAAAAATTTCAAAATTTCAAAATTTCAAAATTTCAAAAATTTCAAAATTTCAAAATTTTCAAAATTTCAAAAATTTCAAAATTTCAAAAATTTCAAAATTTCAAAATTTCAAAAAATTTTCAAAATTTCAAAATTTTCAAAATTTCAAAAATTTCAAAATTTCAAAAATTTCAAAATTTCAAAATTTCAAAAATTTCAAAAATTTCAAAAATTTCAAAAATTCAAAAATTTCAAAATTTCAAAAATTTCAAAAATTTCAAAATTTCAAAATTTCAAAATTTCAAAATTTCAAAATTTCAAAATTTCAAAAATTTCAAAAATTTCAAAATTTCAAAAATTTCAAAAAATTTCAAAATTTCAAAATTTCAAAATTTCAAAATTTCAAAATTTCAAAATTTCAAAAATTTCAAAATTTCAAAAATTTCAAAAATTTCAAAAATTTCAAAAATTTCAAAAATTTCAAAATTTCAAAATTTCAAAATTTCAAAAATTTCAAAAATTTCAAAATTTTAAAAATTTCAAAATTTCAAAATTTCAAAATTTCAAAATTTCAAAATTTCAAAATTTCAAAATTTCAAAATTTCAAAATTTCAAAATTTAAAAATTTCAAAATTTCAAAAATTTCAAAATTTCAAAAATTTCAAAATTTTCAAAATTTCAAAAATTTCAAAATTTCAAAAAATTTCAAAAATTTCAAAATTTCAAAATTTTCAAAATTTCAAAATTTCAAAATTTCAAAAAATTTCAAAATTTCAAAAAATTTCAAAAATTTCAAAAATTTCAAAAATTTCAAAATTTTCAAAATTTCAAAAATTTCAAAATTTCAAAATTTCAAAATTTCAAAATTTCAAAATTTCAAAATTTCAAAATTTCAAAATTTCAAAATTTCAAAATTTCAAAATTTCAAAATTTCAAAATTTCAAAATTTCAAAATTTCAAAATTTCAAAATTTCAAAATTTCAAAATTTCAAAATTTCAAAATTCAAAATTTCAAAATTTCAAAATTTCAAAATTTCAAAATTTCAAAATTTCAAAATTTCAAAATTTCAAAATTCAAAATTTCAAAATTTCAAAATTTCAAAAATTTCAAAATTTCAAAAATTTCAAAAAATTTTCAAAATTTCAAAATTTTCAAAAATTTCAAAATTTTCAAAATTTTCAAAATTTCAAAATTTTCAAAAATTTCAAAATTTCAAAATTTTCAAAATTTTCAAAAATTTCAAAATTTCAAAAATTTTCAAAATTTCAAAATTTTCAAAATTTCAAAAATTTCAAAAATTTTCAAAATTTCAAAATTTCAAAAATTTCAAAATTTCAAAAATTTCAAAATTTCAAAATTTCAAAATTTCAAAAATTTCAAAAATTTCAAAAATTTCAAAAATTTCAAAAATTTCAAAATTTTGAAATTTTCAAAATTTCAAAATTTCAAAATTTCAAAAATTTCAAAATTTCAAAATTTCAAAAATTTCAAAAATTTCAAAAATTTCAAAAATTTCAAAAATTTCAAAATTTCAAAAATTTCAAAAATTTCAAAATTTTTAAAAAATTTCAAAAATTTCAAAAATTTCAAAATTTTCAAAAATTTCAAAATTTCAAAATTTCAAAAATTTCAAAATTTTCAAAAATTTCAAAATTTCAAAAAATTTCAAAAAATTTCAAAATTTCAAAATTTCAAAATTTCAAAAATTTCAAAATTTCAAAATTTCAAAAATTTCAAAATTTTCAAAATTCAAAAATTTCAAAAATTTCAAAATTTTCAAAATTTCAAAAATTTCAAAATTTCAAAAAATTTCAAAATTTTCAAAAATTTCAAAATTTCAAAAATTTCAAAATTTTCAAAAATTTTCAAAATTTCAAAAATTTCAAAAATTTCAAAATTTTCAAAATTTCAAAATTTCAAAAATTTCAAAATTTCAAAATTTCAAAAATTTCAAAAATTTCAAAAATTTCAAAAATTTCAAAATTTCAAAATTTCAAAATTTTCAAAATTTCAAAATTTCAAAATTTTCAAAAATTTCAAAATTTCAAAATTTCAAAATTTCAAAAATTTCAAAAATTTCAAAATTTCAAAAATTTCAAAAATTTCAAAATTTCAAAATTTCAAAAATTTCAAAATTTTCAAAAACTTCAAAATTTTCAAAATTTCAAATATTTCAAAATTTCAAAAATTTCAAAATTTCAAAAATTTCAAAAATTTCAAAATTTTCAAAAATTTCAAAATTTTCAAAATTTCAAAATTTCAAAAATTTCAAAATTTTCAAAAATTTCAAAATTTCAAAAATTTCAAAATTTTCAAAATTTCAAAAATTTCAAAATTTCAAAATTTCAAAATTTCAAAATTTCAAAATTTCAAAATTTCAAAATTTCAAAAATTTCAAAAATTTCAAAATTTCAAAATTTCAAAATTTCAAAAATTTCAAAAATTTCAAAAATTTCAAAATTTCAAAATTTCAAAAATTTCAAAATTTCAAAAATTTCAAAATTTCAAAAATTTCAAAAATTTCAAAAATTTCAAAAATTTCAAAATTTCAAAATTCAAAAATTTCAAAAAATTTCAAAATTTCAAAAATTTCAAAAATTTCAAAATTTCAAAATTTCAAAAATTTCAAAAATTTCAAAATTTCAAAATTTCAAAAATTTCAAAATTTTCAAAAATTTCAAAATTTCAAAAATTCCAAAAATTTCAAAATTTCAAAATTTCAAAATTTCAAAATTTCAAAAATTTCAAAAATTTCAAAAATTTCAAAAAATTTCAAAATTTCAAAAATTTCAAAAATTTCAAAAATTTCAAAAATTTCAAAAATTTCAAAATTTCAAAATTTCAAAATTTCAAAAATTTCAAAATTTCAAAAATTTCAAAAATTTCAAAATTTCAAAAATTTCAAAATTTCAAAAATTTCAAAATTTCAAAATTTCAAAATTTCAAAATTTCAAAAATTTCAAAATTTCAAAAATTTCAAAATTTCAAAAATTTCAAAATTTCAAAATTTCAAAATTTCAAAATTTCAAAATTTCAAAATTTCAAAATTTCAAAATTTCAAAATTTCAAAAATTTCAAAATTTCAAAAATTTCAAAATTTCAAAATTTCAAAATTTCAAAAATTTCAAAAATTTTCAAAAATTTCAAAATTTCAAAAATTTCAAAAATTTCAAAAATTTCAAAATTTTCAAAATTTTCAAAATTTCAAAATTTCAAAAATTTCAAAAATTTCAAAATTTTCAAAAATTTCAAAAATTTCAAAATTTCAAAATTTCAAAATTTCAAAAATTTCAAAATTTCAAAATTTCAAAATTTCAAAATTTCAAAATTTCAAAATTTCAAAAAATTTCAAAATTTCAAAAATTTCAAAATTTCAAAAAATTTCAAAATTTCAAAAAATTTCAAAAATTTCAAAATTTCAAAAAATTTCAAAAATTTCAAAAATTTCAAAAATTTCAAAAATTTCAAAATTTCAATTTCAAAATTTCAAAAATTTCAAAATTTCAAAATTTCAAAATTTCAAAAATTTCAAAATTTTCAAAATTTCAAAAATTTCAAAATTTTCAAAATTTCAAAATTTCAAAATTTCAAAATTTCAAAATTTCAAAATTTCAAAATTTCAAAATTTCAAAATTTCAAAATTTCAAAATTTCAAAATTTCAAAATTTCAAAATTTCAAAATTTCAAAATTTCAAAATTTCAAAATTTCAAAATTTCAAAATTTCAAAATTTCAAAATTTCAAAATTTCAAAATTTCAAAATTTCAAAATTTCAAAATTTCAAAATTTCAAAATTTCAAAATTTCAAAATTTCAAAATTTCAAAAATTTCAAAATTTCAAAAATTTCAAAATTTCAAAATTTCAAAATTTCAAAAATTTCAAAATTTCAAAATTTCAAAAAATTTCAAAAATTTCAAAAATTTCAAAAATTTCAAAAATTTCAAAATTTCAAAAATTTCAAAATTTCAAAATTTCAAAATTTCAAAAATTTCAAAAATTTCAAAAATTTCAAAAATTTCAAAAATTTCAAAAATTTCAAAAATTTCAAAAATTTCAAAAAATTTCAAAAATTTCAAAATTTTCAAAATTTCAAAAATTTCAAAATTTCAAAAATTTCAAAATTTCAAAATTTCAAAAATTTCAAAATTTCAAAAAATTTCAAAAATTTCAAAATTTCAAAATTTCAAAATTTCAAAATTTCAAAATTTCAAAAATTTCAAAAATTTCAAAATTTCAAAAATTTCAAAATTTCAAAAATTTCAAAATTTCAAAATTTCAAAATTTCAAAAATTTCAAAAATTTCAAAATTTCAAAAATTTCAAAATTTCAAAAATTTCAAAAATTTCAAAAATTTCAAAAATTTCAAAAATTTCAAAAATTTCAAAAATTTCAAAAATTTTAAAAATTTCAAAAATTTCAAAAATTTCAAAATTTAAAAATTTCAAAAATTTCAAAATTTCAAAAATTTCAAAAATTTCAAAAATTTCAAAATTTCAAAAATTTCAAAAATTTCAAAAAATTTCAAAATTTCAAAAATTTCAAAAATTTCAAAATTTTCAAAATTTCAAAATTTCAAAAATTTCAAAATTTCAAAAATTTCAAAAATTTCAAAAATTTCAAAAATTTCAAAATTTTAAAAAATTCAAAAATTTCAAAAATTTCAAAAATTTCAAAATTTCAAAATTTCAAAATTTCAAAATTTCAAAATTTCAAAAATTTCAAAATTTCAAAATTTCAAAATTTCAAAAATTTCAAAAATTTCAAAAATTTCAAAAATTTCAAAAATTTCAAAATTTTCAAAATTTCAAAATTTCAAAATTTCAAAAATTTTCAAAAATTTCAAAAATTTCAAAAATTTCAAAAATTTCAAAAATTTCAAAAATTTCAAAATTTCAAAATTTCAAAAATTTCAAAATTTCAAAAATTTCAAAAATTTCAAAAATTTCAAAAATTTCAAAAATTTCAAAAAATTTCAAAAATTTCAAAATTTCAAAATTTCAAAAATTTCAAAATTTCAAAAATTTCAAAATTTCAAAATTTCAAAAATTTCAAAATTTCAAAAATTTCAAAATTTCAAAAATTTCAAAAATTTCAAAAATTTCAAAAATTTCAAAAATTTTTCAAAAATTTCAAAATTTCAAAATTTCAAAATTTCAAAATTTTCAAAATTTCAAAAATTTCAAAAATTCAAAAATTTCAAAAATTTCAAAAATTTCAAAAATTTCAAAATTTCAAAATTTCAAAATTTCAAAAATTTCAAAATTTCAAAAATTTCAAAATTTCAAAATTTCAAAATTTCAAAATTTCAAAAATTTCAAAAATTTCAAAATTTCAAAAATTTCAAAAATTTCAAAAATTTCAAAAATTTCAAAAATTTCAAAATTTCAAAATTTCAAAAATTTCAAAAAAATTTCAAAATTTCAAAAATTTCAAAATTTCAAAATTTCAAAATTTCAAAAATTTCAAAATTTCAAAATTTCAAAAATTTCAAAAATTTCAAAAATTTCAAAAATTTCAAAAATTTCAAAAATTTCAAATTTCAAAATTTCAAAAATTTCAAAAATTTCAAAATTTTCAAAATTTCAAAATTTCAAAAATTTCAAAATTTCAAAAATTTCAAAATTTCAAAATTTCAAAAAATTTCAAAATTTCAAAATTTCAAAAATTTCAAAATTTCAAAATTTCAAAAATTTCAAAAATTTCAAAAATTTCAAAAATTTCAAAATTTCAAAATTTCAAAAATTTCAAAAATTTCAAAAATTTCAAAAATTTCAAAAAATTCAAAAATTTCAAAAATTTCAAAAATTTCAAAAATTTCAAAAATTTCAAAAATTTCAAAAATTTCAAAATTTCAAAATTTCAAAAATTTCAAAATTTCAAAATTTCAAAATTTCAAAAATTTCAAAAATTTCAAAATTTTCAAAAATTTCAAAAATTTCAAAAATTTCAAAATTTCAAAATTTCAAAATTTCAAAAATTCAAAAATTTCAAAAATTTCAAAATTTCAAAATTTCAAAATTTCAAAATTTCAAAATTTCAAAAATTTCAAAATTTCAAAATTTCAAAAATTTCAAAATTTCAAAAATTTCAAAATTTCAAAATTTCAAAATTTCAAAATTTCAAAAATTTCAAAAATTTCAAAAATTTCAAAAATTTCAAAAATTTCAAAAATTTCAAAAATTTCAAAAATTTTTCAAAATTTTCAAAATTTCAAAAATTTCAAAAATTTCAAAATTTCAAAATTTCAAAAATTTCAAAAATTTCAAAAATTTCAAAATTTCAAAAATTTCAAAATTTCAAAAATTTCAAAATTTCAAAATTTCAAATTTCAAATTTAAAAAAATTTCAAAATTTCAAAATTTTTCAAAAATTTCAAAAATTTCAAAAATTTCAAAATTTCAAAATTTCAAAATTTCAAAATTTCAAAAATTTTTCAAAAATTTCAAAAATTTTCAAAAATTTCAAAAATTTCAAAATTTCAAAATTTCAAAAAATTTCAAAATTTCAAAAATTTCAAAATTTCAAAATTTCAAAAATTTCAAAAATTTCAAAATTTCAAAATTTTCAAAATTTCAAAATTTCAAAAATTTCAAAATTTCAAAAATTTCAAAAATTTCAAAAATTTCAAAAATTTCAAAAATTTCAAAAATTTCAAAAATTTCAAAAATTTCAAAAATTTCAAAAATTTCAAAATTTTCAAAATTTCAAAATTTCAAAATTTCAAAAATTTCAAAAATTTCAAAATTTCAAAAATTTCAAAAATTTCAAAATTTCAAAAATTTCAAATTTCAAAAATTTCAAAAATTTCAAAAATTTCAAAATTTCAAAATTTCAAAAATTTCAAAATTTCAAAATTTCAAAATTTCAAAAATTTCAAAAATTTTCAAAAATTTCAAAAATTTCAAAAATTTCAAAAATTTCAAAATTTCAAAATTTCAAAATTTCAAAATTTCAAAATTTCAAAAATTTCAAAAATTTCAAAAATTTCAAAATTTCAAAATTTCAAAAATTTCAAAATTTCAAAATTTCAAAATTTCAAAAATTTCAAAAATTTCAAAAATTTCAAAATTTCAAAATTTCAAAAATTTCAAAAATTTCAAAATTTCAAAATTTCAAAAATTTCAAAATTTCAAAATTTCAAAATTTCAAAAATTTCAAAATTTCAAAAATTTCAAAAATTTCAAAAATTTCAAAAATTTCAAAAATTTCAAAAATTTCAAAAATTTCAAAAATTTCAAAAATTTCAAAATTTCAAAATTTCAAAAATTTCAAAATTTCAAAAATTTCAAAAATTTCAAAAATTTCAAAAATTTCAAAATTTCAAAATTTCAAAATTTCAAAATTTCAAAATTTCAAAAATTTCAAAATTTCAAAAATTTCAAAAATTTCAAAATTTCAAAAATTTCAAAAATTTCAAAATTTCAAAATTTCAAAAATTTCAAAATTTCAAAAATTTCAAAATTTCAAAATTTCAAAAATTTCAAAATTTCAAAAATTTCAAAAATTTCAAATTTTCAAAAATTTCAAAAATTTCAAAAATTTCAAAATTTCAAAATTTCAAAAATTTCAAAAATTTCAAAATTTCAAAAATTTCAAAATTTCAAAAATTTCAAAATTTCAAAAATTTCAAAATTTCAAAAATTTCAAAATTTCAAAAATTTCAAAAATTTCAAAAATTTCAAAAATTTCAAAATTTCAAAAATTTCAAAATTTTCAAAATTTCAAAATTTTCAAAATTTCAAAAATTTCAAAATTTCAAAAATTTCAAAAATTTCAAAAATTTCAAAATTTCAAAAATTTCAAAAATTTCAAAATTTCAAAATTTCAAAAATTTCAAAATTTCAAAATTTCAAAAATTTCAAAATTTCAAAAATTTCAAAAATTTCAAAATTTCAAAATTTCAAAAATTTCAAAATTTCAAAATTTCAAAAATTTCAAAAATTTCAAAAATTTCAAAATTTCAAAATTTCAAAAATTTCAAAATTTCAAAAATTTCAAAATTTCAAAATTTCAAAATTTCAAAAATTCAAAATTTTCAAAAATTTCAAAAATTTCAAAATTTCAAAATTTCAAAATTTCAAAAATTTCAAAATTTCAAAAATTCAAAAATTTCAAAAATTTCAAAAAAATTTCAAAATTTCAAAAATTTCAAAAATTTCAAAATTTCAAAAATTTCAAAATTTCAAAATTTCAAAATTTCAAAATTTCAAAAAATTTCAAAAATTTCAAAATTTCAAAATTTCAAAATTTCAAAAATTTCAAAATTTCAAAAATTTCAAAAATTTCAAAAAATTTCAAAAATTCAAAAATTTCAAAATTTCAAAATTTCAAAATTTCAAAATTTCAAAAATTTCAAAATTTCAAAAATTTCAAAAATTTCAAAAATTTCAAAAATTTCAAAAATTTCAAAAATTTCAAAAATTTCAAAAATTTCAAAAATTTCAAAAATTTCAAAAATTTCAAAAATTTCAAAAAATTTCAAAAATTTCAAAATTTCAAAATTTCAAAAATTTCAAAATTTCAAAAATTTCAAAAATTTCAAAAATTTCAAAAATTTCAAAAATTTCAAAAATTTCAAAAATTTCAAAAATTTCAAAAATTTCAAAAATTTCAAAAATTTCAAAAATTTCAAAAATTTCAAAATTTCAAAAATTTTCAAAAAATTTCAAAAATTTCAAAATTTCAAAAAATTTCAAAATTTCAAAATTTTCAAAATTTCAAAAATTTCAAAAATTTCAAAAATTTCAAAATTTCAAAAATTTCAAAATTTCAAAATTTCAAAATTTCAAAATTTCAAAAATTTCAAAAATTTCAAAAATTTCAAAAATTTCAAAATTTCAAAATTTCAAAATTTCAAAATTTCAAAATTTCAAAAATTTCAAAAATTTCAAAATTTCAAAAAATTTCAAAATTTCAAAAATTTCAAAAATTTCAAAATTTCAAAAATTTCAAAATTTCAAAATTTCAAAATTTCAAAATTTCAAAAATTTCAAAATTTCAAAAATTTCAAAAATTTCAAAAATTTCAAAAATTTCAAAAAATTTCAAAAATTTCAAAAATTTCAAAATTTCAAAATTTCAAAATTTCAAATTTCAAAATTTCAAAAATTTCAAAATTTCAAAAATTTCAAAAATTTCAAAATTTTCAAAATTTCAAAATTTCAAAATTTCAAAAATTTCAAAATTTCAAAATTTCAAAAAATTTCAAAAATTTCAAAATTTCAAAATTTCAAAATTTCAAAATTTCAAAATTTCAAAATTTCAAAATTTCAAAATTTCAAAATTTCAAAATTTCAAAATTTCAAAATTTCAAAAATTTCAAAAATTTCAAAAATTTCAAAAATTTCAAAAATTTCAAAAATTTCAAAAATTTCAAAATTTCAAAATTTCAAAATTTCAAAAATTTCAAAATTTCAAAAATTTCAAAAATTTCAAAAATTTCAAAATTTCAAAAATTTCAAAATTTTCAAAAATTTCAAAATTTCAAAATTTCAAAAATTTCAAAATTTCAAAATTTCAAAAATTTCAAAATTTCAAAATTTCAAAATTTCAAAAATTTCAAAAATTTCAAAAATTTCAAAATTTCAAAAATTTCAAAATTTTCAAAATTTCAAAAATTTCAAAATTTCAAAATTTTTCAAAATTTCAAAATTTCAAAATAAAAATTTCAAAATTTCAAAATTTCAAAATTTCAAAATTTCAAAAATTTCAAAAATTTCAAAATTTCAAAAATTTCAAAAATTTCAAAATTTCAAAAATTTCAAAATTTCAAAAATTTCAAAAATTTCAAAATTTCAAAAATTTCAAAATTTCAAAAATTTCAAAAATTTCAAAATTTCAAAATTTCAAAATTTCAAAATTTCAAAAATTTCAAAAATTTCAAAATTTCAAAATTTCAAAATTTCAAAAATTTCAAAATTTCAAAAATTTCAAAAATTTCAAAATTTCAAAAATTTCAAAATTTCAAAAATTTCAAAATTTCAAAATTTCAAAAATTTCAAAAATTTCAAAATTTCAAAAATTTCAAAAATTTCAAAATTTCAAAAATTTCAAAATTTCAAAAATTTCAAAATTTCAAAATTTCAAAAATTTCAAAAATTTCAAAATTTCAAAAATTTCAAAAATTTCAAAATTTCAAAATTTCAAAATTTCAAAAAAATTTCAAAAAATTTCAAAATTTCAAAATTTCAAAAATTTCAAAAATTTCAAAAATTTCAAAATTTCAAAATTTCAAAATTTCAAAATTTCAAAAATTTCAAAATTTCAAAAATTTCAAAAATTTCAAAATTTCAAAAAAATTTCAAAAATTTCAAAATTTCAAAAATTTCAAATTTTTTCAAAATTTCAAAAATTTCAAAAATTTCAAAAATTTCAAAAATTTCAAAATTTCAAAAATTTCAAAATTTTCAAAAATTTCAAAAATTTCAAAAATTTCAAAAATTTCAAAAATTTCAAAAATTTCAAAAATTTCAAAAATTTCAAAAAATTTCAAAATTTCAAAAATTTCAAAATTTCAAAAAATTTCAAAAATTTCAAAAATTTCAAAAATTTCAAAAATTTCAAAAATTTCAAAATTTCAAAATTTCAAAAATTTCAAAAATTTCAAAAATTTCAAAAATTTCAAAAATTTCAAAAAATTTCAAAAATTTCAAAAATTTCAAAAATTTCAAAAATTTCAAAAAATTTCAAAATTTCAAAAATTTCAAAAATTTCAAAATTTCAAAAATTTCAAAATTTCAAAATTTCAAAATTTCAAAAATTTCAAAAATTTCAAAAATTTCAAAAATTTCAAAAATTTCAAAATTTCAAAAATTTCAAAATTTCAAAATTTCAAAAATTTCAAAAATTTCAAAAATTTCAAAAATTTCAAAAATTTCAAAAATTTCAAAAATTTCAAAAATTTCAAAAATTTCAAAAATTTCAAAATTTTCAAAATTTCAAAATTTCAAAATTTCAAAATTTCAAAAATTTCAAAAATTTCAAAAATTTCAAAAATTTCAAAAATTTCAAAAATTTCAAAAATTTCAAAAATTTCAAAAATTTCAAAAATTTCAAAAATTTCAAAAATTTCAAAAATTTCAAAAATTTCAAAAATTTCAAAAATTTCAAAAATTTCAAAATTTCAAAATTTCAAAATTTCAAAATTTCAAAATTTCAAAATTTCAAAATTTCAAAATTTCAAAATTTCAAAATTTCAAAATTTCAAAATTTCAAAATTTCAAAATTTAAAAATTTCAAAATTTCAAAATTTCAAAATTTCAAAATTTCAAAATTTCAAAATTTCAAAATTTCAAAATTTCAAAATTTCAAAATTTCAAAATTTCAAAATTTCAAAATTTCAAAATTTCAAAATTTCAAAATTTCAAAAATTTCAAAAATTTCAAAAATTTCAAAAATTTCAAAAATTTCAAAAATTTCAAAAATTTCAAAAATTTCAAAAATTCAAAAATTTCAAAAATTTCAAAAATTTCAAAAATTTCAAAATTTCAAAAATTTCAAAATTTCAAAATTTCAAAAATTTCAAAATTTCAAAATTTCAAAATTTCAAAAATTTCAAAAATTTCAAAATTTCAAAAATTTCAAAAATTTCAAAAATTTCAAAAATTTCAAAATTTCAAAAATTTCAAAAATTTCAAAATTTCAAAAATTTCAAAATTTCAAAAATTTCAAAAATTTCAAAATTTCAAAAATTTCAAAAATTTCAAAAATTTCAAAATTTCAAAAATTTCAAAATTTCAAAAATTTTCAAAATTTCAAAATTTTCAAAATTTCAAAATTTCAAAAATTTCAAAAAAATTCAAAAATTTCAAAAATTTCAAAAATTTCAAAAATTTCAAAAATTTCAAAAATTTCAAAAATTTCAAAAATTTCAAAAATTTCAAAAATTTCAAAAATTTCAAAAATTTCAAAAATTTCAAAATTTCAAAATTTCAAAATTTCAAAAATTTCAAAATTTCAAAAATTTCAAAAATTTCAAAATTTCAAAAATTTCAAAATTTCAAAAATTTCAAAAATTTCAAAATTTCAAAATTTCAAAATTTTCAAAATTTCAAAAATTTCAAAATTTCAAAATTTCAAAAATTTCAAAAATTTCAAAATTTCAAAAATTTCAAAAATTTCAAAAATTTCAAAATTTCAAAATTTCAAAATTTCAAAATTTCAAAAATTTCAAAAATTTCAAAAATTTCAAAATTTCAAAATTTCAAAAATTTCAAAAATTTCAAAATTTCAAAAATTTCAAAAATTTCAAAATTTCAAAAATTTCAAAAATTTCAAAATTTCAAAAATTTCAAAAATTTCAAAAATTTCAAAATTTCAAAAATTTCAAAAATTTCAAAATTTCAAAATTTCAAAAATTTCAAAATTTCAAAAATTTCAAAAATTTCAAAATTTCAAAAAATTTCAAAATTTCAAAATTTCAAAATTTCAAAATTTCAAAAATTTCAAAAATTTCAAAATTTTCAAAATTTCAAAAATTTCAAAAATTTCAAAATTTCAAAATTTCAAAATTTCAAAAATTTCAAAAATTTCAAAATTTCAAAAATTTCAAAAATTTCAAAATTTCAAAAATTTCAAAATTTCAAAATTTCAAAATTTCAAAATTTCAAAATTTCAAAAATTTCAAAAATTTCAAAAATTTCAAAATTTCAAAATTTCAAAATTTCAAAAATTTCAAAAATTTCAAAATTTCAAAATTTCAAAATTTCAAAATTTCAAAAATTTCAAAATTTCAAAAATTTCAAAAATTTCAAAAATTTCAAAATTTCAAAAATTTCAAAAATTTCAAAAATTTCAAAAAATTTCAAAAATTTCAAAAATTTCAAAAATTTCAAAAATTTCAAAAATTTCAAAATTTCAAAATTTCAAAATTTCAAAAAAAATTTCAAAATTTCAAAATTTCAAAATTTCAAAAATTTCAAAATTTCAAAATTTCAAAAATTTCAAAAATTTCAAAAATTTCAAAAATTTCAAAAATTTCAAAAATTTCAAAAATTTCAAAAATTTCAAAAATTCAAAAATTTCAAAATTTCAAAATTTCAAAAATTTCAAAAATTTCAAAAATTTCAAAATTTCAAAAATTTCAAAAATTTCAAAAATTTCAAAATTTCAAAATTTCAAAATTTCAAAATTTCAAAATTTCAAAATTTCAAAAATTTCAAAAATTTCAAAATTTCAAAAATTTCAAAAATTTTAAAAATTTCAAAAATTTCAAAAATTTCAAAAATTTCAAAAAATTTCAAAATTTCAAAAATTTCAAAAATTTCAAAAATTTCAAAAATTTCAAAAATTTCAAAAATTCAAAAAATTTCAAAAATTTCAAAATTTCAAAAATTTCAAAATTTCAAAATTTCAAATTTCAAAAATTTCAAAATTTCAAAAATTTCAAAAATTTCAAAATTTCAAAAATTTCAAAAATTTCAAAATTTCAAAATTTCAAAAATTTCAAAAATTTCAAAATTTCAAAATTTCAAAATTTCAAAATTTCAAAAATTTCAAAAATTTCAAAAATTTCAAAAATTTCAAAAATTTCAAAAATTTCAAAAATTTCAAAAATTTCAAAAATTTCAAAAATTTCAAAAATTTCAAAAATTTCAAAAATTTCAAAATTTCAAAATTTCAAAAATTTCAAAAATTTCAAAAATTTCAAAAATTTCAAAATTTCAAAATTTCAAAATTTCAAAAATTTCAAAAATTTCAAAAATTTCAAAAATTTCAAAATTTCAAAATTTCAAAAATTTCAAAATTTCAAAAATTTCAAAAATTTCAAAATTTCAAAATTTCAAAAATTTCAAAAATTTCAAAATTTCAAAAATTTCAAAAATTTCAAAATTTCAAAATTTCAAAAAAATTTTCAAAATTTCAAAATTTCAAAAAATTTCAAAATTTCAAAAATTTCAAAAATTTCAAAATTTTCAAAATTTCAAAAATTTCAAAAATTTCAAAAATTTCAAAATTTCAAAATTTCAAAATTTCAAAAATTTCAAAATTTCAAAAATTTCAAAATTTCAAAAATTTCAAAAATTTCAAAAATTTCAAAAATTTCAAAATTTTCAAAATTTCAAAATTTCAAAAATTTCAAAATTTCAAAATTTCAAAATTTCAAAAATTCAAAAATTTCAAAAATTTCAAAAATTTCAAAATTTCAAAAATTTCAAAAATTTCAAAAATTTCAAAAATTTCAAAAATTTCAAAAATTTCAAAAATTTCAAAAATTTCAAAATTTCAAAAATTTCAAAATTTCAAAAATTTTCAAAAATTTCAAAATTTCAAAATTTCAAAAATTTCAAAAATTTCAAAAATTTCAAAAATTTCAAAAATTTCAAAAATTTCAAAAATTTCAAAAATTTCAAAAATTTCAAAAAATTTCAAAATTTCAAAATTTCAAAAATTTCAAAAATTTCAAAATTTCAAAATTTCAAAAATTTCAAAAATTTCAAAATTTCAAAATTCAAAATTTCAAAAATTTCAAAAATTTCAAAAATTTCAAAAATTTCAAAAATTTCAAAAATTTCAAAAATTTCAAAAATTTCAAAAATTTCAAAAATTTCAAAATTTCAAAAATTTCAAAAATTTCAAAAATTTCAAAATTTCAAAATTTCAAAAATTTCAAAAATTTCAAAAATTTCAAAATTTCAAAAATTTCAAAATTTCAAAATTTCAAAATTTCAAAAATTTCAAAATTTCAAAAATTTCAAAATTTCAAAAATTTCAAAAATTTCAAAATTTCAAATTTCAAAATTTCAAAAATTTCAAAATTTCAAAAATTTCAAAATTTCAAAATTTCAAAATTTCAAAAATTTCAAAATTTCAAAAATTTCAAAAATTTCAAAAATTTCAAAAATTTCAAAAATTTCAAAAATTTCAAAAATTTCAAAAATTTCAAAATTTCAAAAATTTCAAAAATTTCAAAAATTTCAAAAAATTTCAAAATTTCAAAATTTCAAAATTTCAAAATTTCAAAATTTCAAAATTTCAAAAATTTCAAAATTTCAAAAATTTCAAAAATTTCAAAAATTTCAAAAATTTCAAAATTTCAAAATTTCAAAAATTTCAAAAAATTTTCAAAAATTTCAAAAATTTCAAAATTTCAAAATTTCAAAAATTTCAAAATTTCAAAATTTCAAAAATTTCAAAAATTTCAAAATTTCAAAATTTCAAAATTTTCAAAATTTCAAAATTTCAAAAATTTCAAAAATTTCAAAAATTTCAAAATTTCAAAATTTCAAAATTTCAAAATTTCAAAAATTTCAAAAATTTCAAAAATTTCAAAAATTTCAAAAAATTTCAAAAATTTCAAAAATTTCAAAAATTTCAAAAATTTCAAAAATTTCAAAAATTTCAAAAATTTCAAAAATTTCAAAAATTTCAAAAATTTCAAAAATTTCAAAAATTTCAAAAATTTCAAAAATTTCAAAAATTTCAAAAATTTCAAAAATTTCAAAAATTTCAAAAAATTCAAAAATTTCAAAAATTTCAAAAATTTCAAAAATTTCAAAATTTCAAAATTTCAAAATTTCAAAATTTCAAAAATTTCAAAAATTTCAAATTTCAAAATTTCAAAAATTTCAAAAATTTCAAAATTTCAAAAATTTCAAAATTTCAAAAATTTCAAAAATTTCAAAATTTCAAAAATTTCAAAAATTTCAAAATTTCAAAAATTTCAAAATTTCAAAATTTCAAAATTTCAAAATTTCAAAAATTTCAAAAATTTCAAAATTTCAAAAATTTCAAAAATTTCAAAATTTCAAAAATTTCAAAATTTCAAAAATTTCAAAAATTTCAAAATTTCAAAATTTCAAAAATTTCAAAATTTCAAAATTTCAAAAATTTCAAAAATTTCAAAATTTCAAAAATTTCAAAAATTTCAAAAATTTCAAAAATTTCAAAAATTTCAAAAATTTCAAAAATTTCAAAAATTTCAAAAATTTCAAAAATTTCAAAAATTTCAAAAATTTCAAAAATTTCAAAAATTTCAAAAATTTCAAAAATTTCAAAAATTTCAAAAATTTCAAAAAATTTCAAAAATTTCAAAAATTTCAAAAAATTTCAAAAATTTCAAAAATTTCAAAAATTTCAAAAATTTCAAAAATTTCAAAAATTTCAAAAATTTCAAAATTTCAAAAATTTCAAAAATTTCAAAATTTTCAAAATTTCAAAATTTCAAAATTTCAAAAATTTCAAAATTTCAAAAATTTCAAAATTTCAAAATTTCAAAATTTCAAAAAATTTCAAAATTTCAAAAATTTCAAAAAATTCAAAATTTCAAAATTTCAAAAATTTCAAAAATTTCAAAATTTTCAAAATTTCAAAAATTTCAAAAATTTCAAAATTTCAAAAATTTCAAAATTTCAAAAATTTCAAAATTTCAAAATTTCAAAAATTTCAAAATTTCAAAAATTTCAAAAATTTCAAAATTTCAAAAATTTCAAAATTTCAAAAATTTCAAAATTTCAAAAATTTCAAAAATTTCAAAATTTCAAAATTTCAAAAATTTCAAAAATTTCAAAATTTCAAAAATTTCAAAATTTCAAAATTTCAAAAATTTCAAAAATTTCAAAAATTTCAAAATTTCAAAAATTTCAAAAATTTCAAAATTTCAAAATTCAAAATTTCAAAAATTTCAAAAATTTCAAAATTTCAAAATTTCAAAATTTCAAAAATTTCAAAATTTCAAAAATTTCAAAAATTTCAAAATTTCAAAAATTTCAAAAATTTCAAAAATTTCAAAAATTTCAAAAATTTCAAAATTTTCAAAATTTCAAAATTTCAAAATTTTCAAAAATTTCAAAAATTTCAAAAAATTTCAAAAATTTCAAAAATTTCAAAATTTCAAAAAATTTCAAAAATTTCAAAAATTTCAAAAATTTCAAAATTTCAAAAATTTCAAAAATTTCAAAATTTCAAAAATTTCAAAATTTCAAAAATTTCAAAAATTTCAAAATTTCAAAATTTCAAAATTTCAAAATTTCAAAATTTCAAAATTTCAAAAATTTCAAAAATTTCAAAATTTTCAAAATTTCAAAAATTTCAAAATTTCAAAAATTTCAAAATTTCAAAATTTTCAAAATTTCAAAAATTTCAAAAATTTCAAAAATTTCAAAAATTTTCAAAAATTTCAAAATTTCAAAAATTTCAAAATTTTTCAAAATTTCAAAAATTTCAAAAATTTCAAAAATTTCAAAAATTTCAAAAATTTCAAAATTTCAAAATTTCAAAAATTTCAAAATTTCAAAATTTCAAAAATTTCAAAAATTTCAAAAATTTCAAAAATTTCAAAATTTCAAAAATTTCAAAAATTTCAAAAATTTCAAAAATTTCAAAATTTCAAAAATTTCAAAAATTTCAAAAATTTCAAAAATTTCAAAAATTTCAAAAATTTCAAAAATTTCAAAAATTTCAAAAATTTCAAAAATTTCAAAAATTTCAAAAATTTCAAAAATTTCAAAATTTCAAAAATTTCAAAAATTTCAAAAATTTCAAAATTTCAAAATTTCAAAAATTTCAAAAATTTCAAAAATTTCAAAAATTTCAAAAATTTCAAAAATTTCAAAATTTCAAAAATTTCAAAAATTTCAAAAATTTCAAAATTTCAAAATTTCAAAAATTTCAAAAATTTCAAAAATTTCAAAAATTTCAAAAATTTCAAAAATTTCAAAAATTTCAAAAATTTCAAAAATTTCAAAAATTTCAAAAATTTCAAAAATTTCAAAAATTTCAAAAATTTCAAAAATTTCAAAATTTCAAAAATTTCAAAAATTTCAAAAATTTCAAAAATTTCAAAAATTTCAAAATTTCAAAATTTCAAAATTTCAAAATTTCAAAAAATTTCAAAATTTCAAAAATTTCAAAATTTCAAAAATTTCAAAAATTTCAAAATTTCAAAAATTTCAAAATTTCAAAAATTTCAAAATTTCAAAAATTTCAAAAATTTCAAAAATTTCAAAATTTCAAAAATTTCAAAAATTTCAAAAATTTCAAAAATTTCAAAAATTTCAAAAATTTCAAAAATTTCAAAAATTTCAAAAATTTCAAAAATTTCAAAAATTTCAAAAATTTCAAAAATTTCAAAAATTTCAAAAATTTCAAAAATTTCAAAAATTTCAAAAATTTCAAAAATTTCAAAAATTTCAAAAATTTCAAAAATTTCAAAAATTCAAAAATTTCAAAATTTCAAAATTTCAAAAATTTCAAAATTTCAAAAAATTTCAAAAATTTCAAAATTTCAAAATTTCAAAAATTTCAAAAATTTCAAAAATTTCAAAATTTCAAAAATTTCAAAATTTCAAAAATTTCAAAAATTTCAAAATTTCAAAAATTTCAAAATTTCAAAAATTTCAAAAATTTCAAAAATTTCAAAAATTTCAAAAATTTCAAAAATTTCAAAAATTTCAAAAATTTCAAAAATTTCAAAAATTTCAAAAATTTCAAAATTTCAAAAATTTCAAAAATTTCAAAAATTTCAAAAATTTCAAAAATTTCAAAAATTTCAAAAATTTCAAAAATTTCAAAAATTTCAAAAATTTCAAAAATTTCAAAATTTCAAAATTTCAAAAATTTCAAAATTTCAAAAATTTCAAAAATTTCAAAAATTTCAAAATTTCAAAATTTCAAAATTTTCAAAAAATTTCAAAAATTTCAAAATTTCAAAATTTCAAAAAATTTCAAAATTTCAAAAATTTCAAAAATTTCAAAAATTTCAAAAATTTCAAAATTTCAAAATTTCAAAAAATTTCAAAAAATTTCAAAATTTCAAAATTTCAAAAATTTTCAAAAATTTCAAAATTTCAAAATTTTCAAAATTTCAAAATTTCAAAATTTCAAAAATTTCAAAATTTCAAAAATTTCAAAATTTCAAAATTTCAAAATTTTTCAAAAATTTCAAAAATTTCAAAAATTTCAAAAATTTCAAAAAATTTCAAAAATTTCAAAAATTTCAAAAATTTCAAAAATTTCAAAATTTTCAAAATTTCAAAAATTTCAAAAATTTCAAAATTTCAAATTTTCAAAAAATTTTCAAAATTTCAAAAATTTCAAAAATTTCAAAATTTCAAAAATTTTCAAAATTTCAAAATTTCAAAATTTCAAAAAATTTCAAAAATTTCAAAAATTTCAAAAATTTCAAAAAATTTCAAAAATTTCAAAATTTCAAAAATTTCAAAAATTTCAAAATTTCAAAATTTCAAAATTTCAAAATTTCAAAATTTCAAAATTTCAAAAATTTCAAAAATTTCAAAAATTTCAAAAATTTCAAAATTTCAAAATTTCAAAAATTTCAAAAATTTCAAAAATTTCAAAAATTTCAAAAAAATTTCAAAAATTTCAAAAATTTCAAAAATTTCAAAATTTCAAAATTTCAAAAATTTCAAAAATTTCAAAAATTTCAAAATTTCAAAAATTTCAAAATTTTCAAATTTCAAAAATTTCAAAAATTTCAAAAATTTCAAAAATTTCAAAAATTTCAAAAATTTCAAAAAATTTCAAAATTTCAAAAATTTCAAAAATTTCAAAATTTCAAAAATTTCAAAATTTCAAAAATTTCAAAAATTTCAAAATTTCAAAATTTCAAAATTTCAAAAATTTCAAAAATTTCAAAATTTCAAAATTTCAAAAATTTCAAAATTTCAAAATTTCAAAAATTTCAAAATTTTCAAAATTTCAAAAATTTCAAAATTTCAAAAATTTCAAAAATTTCAAAATTTCAAAAATTTCAAAAATTTCAAAAATTTCAAAATTTCAAAATTTCAAAAATTTCAAAAATTTCAAAATTTTCAAAAATTTTAAAAATTTCAAAAATTTCAAAAATTTCAAAAATTTCAAAAATTTCAAAAATTTCAAAAATTTCAAAAATTTCAAAAATTTCAAAAATTTCAAAAATTTCAAAAATTTCAAAAATTTCAAAAATTTCAAAAATTTCAAAAATTTCAAAAATTTCAAAAATTTCAAAAATTTCAAAAATTTCAAAAATTTCAAAAATTTCAAAAATTTCAAAAATTTCAAAAATTTCAAAAATTTCAAAAATTTCAAAAATTTCAAAAATTTCAAAAATTTCAAAAATTTCAAAAATTTCAAAAATTTCAAAAATTTCAAAAATTTCAAAAATTTCAAAAATTTCAAAAATTTCAAAAATTTCAAAAATTTCAAAAATTTCAAAAATTTCAAAAATTTCAAAAATTTCAAAAATTTCAAAAATTTCAAAAATTTCAAAAATTTCAAAAATTTCAAAAATTTCAAAAATTTCAAAAATTTCAAAAATTTCAAAATTTCAAAAATTTCAAAATTTCAAAATTTCAAAAAATTTCAAAAATTTCAAAAATTTCAAAAATTTCAAAATTTCAAAATTTCAAAAATTTCAAAAATTTCAAAAATTTCAAAAATTTCAAAAATTTCAAAAATTTCAAAATTTCAAAAATTTTCAAAAATTTCAAAAATTTCAAAAATTTCAAAAATTTCAAAAATTTCAAAAATTTCAAAAATTTCAAAATTTCAAAATTTCAAAATTTCAAAAATTTCAAAAATTTCAAAAATTTCAAAAATTTCAAAATTTCAAAAATTTCAAAAATTTCAAAAATTTCAAAAATTTCAAAAATTTCAAAAATTTCAAAAATTTCAAAAATTTCAAAAATTTCAAAATTTCAAAATTTTCAAAATTTCAAAAATTTCAAAAATTTCAAAATTTCAAAATTTCAAAAATTTCAAAATTTCAAAAATTTCAAAATTTCAAAATTTCAAAATTTCAAAAAATTTCAAAATTTCAAAAATTTCAAAATTTCAAAAATTTCAAAAATTTCAAAATTTCAAAATTTCAAAAATTTCAAAAATTTCAAAAATTTCAAAATTTCAAAAATTTCAAAAATTTCAAAATTTCAAAATTTCAAAAATTTCAAAAATTTCAAAATTTTCAAAATTTCAAAATTTCAAAATTTCAAAAATTTCAAAAATTTCAAAATTTCAAAAATTTCAAAATTTCAAAAATTTCAAAATTTCAAAAATTTCAAAAATTTCAAAAATTTCAAAAATTTCAAAAATTTCAAAATTTCAAAAATTCAAAAATTTCAAAAATTTCAAAAATTTCAAAAATTTCAAAAATTTCAAAAATTTCAAAAATTTCAAAATTTCAAAATTTCAAAAATTTCAAAATTTCAAAAATTTCAAAAATTTCAAAAATTTCAAAAATTTCAAAAATTTCAAAAATTTCAAAATTTCAAAATTTCAAAATTTCAAAATTTCAAAATTTCAAAAATTTCAAAATTTCAAAAATTTCAAAAATTTCAAAATTTCAAAATTTCAAAATTTCAAAAATTTCAAAAAATTTCAAAAATTTCAAAATTTCAAAAATTTCAAAATTTCAAAATTTCAAAAATTTCAAAATTTCAAAAATTTCAAAATTTCAAAATTTCAAAAATTTCAAAAATTTCAAAAATTTCAAAAATTTCAAAAATTTCAAAAATTTCAAAAATTTCAAAAATTTCAAAAATTTTCAAAAATTTCAAAAATTTCAAAATTTCAAAAATTTCAAAATTTCAAAATTTCAAAAATTTCAAAAATTTCAAAAATTTCAAAATTTCAAAATTTCAAAAATTTCAAAAATTTCAAAAATTTCAAAAATTTCAAAATTTCAAAAATTTCAAAAATTTCAAAAATTTCAAAAATTTCAAAAATTTCAAAAATTTCAAAAATTTCAAAAATTTCAAAAATTTCAAAAATTTCAAAAATTTCAAAAATTTCAAAATTTCAAAAATTTCAAAAATTTCAAAAATTTCAAAAATTTCAAAAATTTCAAAAATTTCAAAAATTTCAAAAATTTCAAAAATTTCAAAAATTTCAAAAATTTCAAAAATTTCAAAATTTCAAAAATTTCAAAAATTTCAAAAATTTCAAAAATTTCAAAAATTTCAAAAATTTCAAAAATTTCAAAAATTTCAAAAATTTCAAAAATTTCAAAAATTTCAAAAATTTTCAAAAATTTCAAAAATTTCAAAAAATTTCAAAATTTCAAAAATTTCAAAAATTTCAAAAATTTCAAAAATTTCAAAATTTCAAAAATTTCAAAAAATTTCAAAAATTTCAAAAATTTCAAAAATTTCAAAAATTTCAAAAATTTCAAAATTTCAAAATTTCAAAATTTCAAAAATTTCAAAAATTTCAAAAATTTCAAAAATTTCAAAAATTTCAAAAATTTCAAAAATTTCAAAAATTTCAAAATTTCAAAATTTCAAAAATTTCAAAAATTTCAAAAATTTCAAAATTTCAAAATTTCAAAAATTTCAAAAATTTCAAAAATTTCAAAATTTCAAAAATTTCAAAAATTTCAAAAATTTCAAAAATTTCAAAAATTTCAAAAATTTCAAAAATTTCAAAAATTTCAAAAATTTCAAAAATTTCAAAAAATTTCAAAATTTCAAAAAATTTCAAAAATTTCAAAATTTCAAAATTTCAAAAATTTCAAAAATTTCAAAAATTTCAAAAATTTCAAAAATTTCAAAAATTTCAAAATTTTCAAAATTTCAAAAATTTCAAAAATTTCAAAAATTTCAAAATTTCAAAATTTTCAAAAATTTCAAAATTTCAAAAATTTCAAAAATTTCAAAAATTTCAAAAATTTCAAATTTCAAAAATTTCAAAAATTTCAAAAATTTCAAAAATTTCAAAAATTTCAAAAATTTCAAAATTTCAAAATTTCAAAATTTCAAAAATTTCAAAAATTTCAAAAATTTCAAAAATTTCAAAAATTTCAAAAATTTCAAAAATTTCAAAAATTTCAAAAATTTCAAAAATTTCAAAAAATTTTCAAAAATTTCAAAAATTTCAAAAATTTCAAAAATTTCAAAAATTTCAAAAATTTCAAAAATTTCAAAAATTTCAAAAATTTCAAAAATTTCAAAAATTTCAAAATTTCAAAATTTCAAAAATTTCAAAAATTTCAAAAATTTCAAAATTTCAAAATTTCAAAAAATTTCAAAAATTTCAAAAAATTTCAAAAATTTCAAAAATTTCAAAAATTTCAAAAATTTCAAAAATTTCAAAAAATTTCAAAATTTCAAAAATTTCAAAATTTTCAAAATTTCAAAAATTTCAAAAATTTCAAAATTTCAAAATTTCAAAAATTTCAAAAATTTCAAAAATTTCAAAAATTTCAAAAATTTCAAAATTTCAAAATTTCAAAATTTCAAAAATTTCAAAAATTTCAAAAATTTCAAAAATTTCAAAATTTCAAAAATTTCAAAATTTCAAAAATTTCAAAAATTTCAAAAATTTCAAAATTTCAAAAATTTCAAAATTTCAAAAAATTTCAAAAATTTCAAAAATTTCAAAATTTTCAAAATTTCAAAAATTTCAAAATTTCAAAAATTTCAAAAATTTCAAAAATTTCAAAATTTCAAAAATTTCAAAATTTCAAAAATTTCAAAAATTTCAAAAATTTCAAAAATTTCAAAATTTTCAAAAATTTCAAAAAATTTCAAAATTTCAAAAATTTCAAAAATTTCAAAAAATTTCAAAAATTTCAAAAATTTCAAAAATTTCAAAAATTTCAAAAATTTCAAAAATTTCAAAAATTTCAAAAATTTCAAAATTTCAAAATTTCAAAAATTTCAAAAATTTCAAAAATTTCAAAAATTTCAAAAATTTCAAAAATTTCAAAAATTTCAAAAATTTCAAAAATTTCAAAAATTTCAAAAATTTCAAAAATTTCAAAAATTTCAAAAATTTCAAAAATTTCAAAATTTCAAAATTTCAAAAATTTCAAAAATTTCAAAAATTTCAAAAATTTCAAAAATTTCAAAATTTCAAAAATTTCAAAATTTTCAAAATTTCAAAATTTCAAAAATTTCAAAAATTTCAAAATTTCAAAAATTTCAAAAAATTTCAAAATTTTCAAAATTTCAAAAATTTCAAAAATTTCAAAAATTTCAAAATTTCAAAAATTTCAAAAATTTCAAAATTTCAAAAATTTCAAAATTTCAAAAATTTCAAAAATTTCAAAATTTCAAAAATTTCAAAAATTTCAAAAATTTCAAAAATTTCAAAAAATTTCAAAAATTTCAAAAATTTCAAAAATTTCAAAATTTCAAAAATTTCAAAAATTTCAAAAATTTCAAAATTTCAAAAAATTTCAAAAATTTCAAAAATTTCAAAAATTTCAAAAATTTCAAAAATTTCAAAAATTTCAAAAAATTTCAAAAATTTCAAAAATTTCAAAAATTTCAAAAATTTCAAAAATTTTCAAATTTCAAAAATTTCAAAAATTTCAAAAATTTCAAAAATTTCAAAAATTTCAAAAATTTCAAAAATTTCAAAAATTTCAAAAATTTCAAAAATTTCAAAAATTTCAAAAATTTCAAAAATTTCAAAAATTTCAAAAATTTCAAAAATTTCAAAAATTTCAAAAATTTCAAAAATTTCAAAAATTTCAAAAATTTCAAAAATTTCAAAAATTTCAAAAATTTCAAAAATTTCAAAAATTTCAAAAATTTCAAAAATTTCAAAAATTTCAAAAATTTCAAAAATTTCAAAAATTTCAAAAATTTCAAAATTTCAAAAATTTCAAAAATTTCAAAAATTTCAAAAATTTCAAAAATTTCAAAAATTTCAAAAATTTCAAAAATTTCAAAAATTTCAAAAATTTCAAAATTTCAAAAATTTCAAAAATTTCAAAAATTTCAAAATTTCAAAAATTTCAAAATTTCAAAAATTTCAAAAATTTCAAAAATTTCAAAAATTTTAAAAATTTCAAAAATTTCAAAAATTTCAAAAATTTCAAAAATTTCAAAAATTTCAAAAATTTCAAAATTTCAAAAATTTCAAAAATTTCAAAATTTCAAAATTTCAAAAATTTCAAAATTTCAAAAATTTCAAAAATTTCAAAAATTTCAAAAATTTCAAAAATTTCAAAAATTTCAAAAATTTCAAAATTTCAAAATTTCAAAAATTTCAAAAATTTCAAAAATTTCAAAATTTCAAAATTTCAAAAATTTCAAAAATTTCAAAAATTTCAAAAATTTCAAAAATTTCAAAATTTCAAAATTTCAAAAATTTCAAAATTTTCAAAAATTTCAAAATTTCAAAATTTCAAAATTTCAAAAATTTCAAAAATTTCAAAAATTTTTCAAAATTTTCAAAAATTTCAAAATTTCAAAATTTCAAAAATTTCAAAAATTTCAAAAATTTCAAAATTTCAAAATTTCAAAAAATTTCAAAAATTTCAAAAATTTCAAAAATTTCAAAAATTTCAAAAATTTCAAAAATTTCAAAATTTCAAAAATTTCAAAAATTTCAAAAATTTCAAAATTTCAAAAATTTCAAAATTTCAAAAATTTCAAAATTTCAAAAATTTCAAAAATTTCAAAAATTTCAAAATTTCAAAAATTTCAAAAATTTCAAAAATTTCAAAATTTCAAAAATTTCAAAATTTCAAAATTTCAAAATTTTCAAAATTTCAAAAATTCAAAAATTTCAAAATTTCAAAAATTTCAAAAATTTCAAAAATTTCAAAATTTCAAAAATTTCAAAAATTTCAAAATTTCAAAAATTTCAAAAATTTCAAAAATTTCAAAAATTTCAAAAATTTCAAAATTTCAAAAATTTCAAAATTTCAAAAATTTCAAAATTTCAAAATTTCAAAATTTCAAAATTTTAAAAAATTTCAAAAATTTCAAAATTTTCAAAATTTCAAAAATTTCAAAAATTTCAAAAATTTCAAAAATTTCAAAAATTTCAAAAATTTCAAAAATTTCAAAAATTTCAAAAATTTCAAAAATTTCAAAAATTTCAAAAATTTCAAAAATTTCAAAATTTCAAAAATTTCAAAATTTCAAAAATTTCAAAATTTCAAAATTTCAAAAATTTCAAAAAATTTCAAAAATTTCAAAATTTCAAAATTTCAAAAAATTTCAAAATTTCAAAAATTTCAAAAATTTCAAAAATTTCAAAAATTTCAAAAATTTCAAAAAATTTCAAAAATTTCAAAAATTTCAAAAAATTTTCAAAATTTCAAAAATTTCAAAATTTCAAAATTTCAAAAATTTCAAAATTTCAAAAATTTCAAAATTTCAAAATTTCAAAATTTCAAAAATTTCAAAAATTTCAAAATTCAAAAAAAATTTCAAAATTTCAAAAATTTCAAAATTTCAAAATTTTCAAAATTTCAAAAATTTCAAAAATTTCAAAATTTCAAAAAATTTCAAAAATTTCAAAATTTCAAAAATTTCAAAAATTTCAAAATTTCAAAAATTTCAAAATTTCAAAATTTCAAAAATTTCAAAATTTCAAAAAATTTCAAAAATTTCAAAAATTTCAAAAATTTCAAAAATTTCAAAAATTTCAAAAATTTCAAAAATTTCAAAAATTTCAAAAATTTCAAAAATTTCAAAAATTTCAAAATTTCAAAATTTCAAAATTTCAAAATTTCAAAAATTTCAAAAATTTCAAAAATTTCAAAATTTCAAAAATTTCAAAATTTCAAAAATTTCAAAATTTCAAAATTTCAAAAATTTCAAAAATTTCAAAATTTCAAAATTTCAAAAATTTCAAAAATTTCAAAATTTCAAAATTTCAAAATTTCAAAAATTTCAAAAATTTCAAAATTTCAAAAATTTCAAAAATTTCAAAATTTCAAAAAATTTCAAAATTTCAAAAATTTCAAAAATTTCAAAAATTTCAAAATTTCAAAAATTTCAAAAATTTCAAAAATTTCAAAAAAATTTTCAAAAATTTCAAAATTTCAAAATTTCAAAATTTCAAAAATTTCAAAAATTTCAAAAATTTCAAAAATTTCAAAATTTCAAAATTTCAAAAATTTCAAAAATTTCAAAAATTTCAAAAATTTCAAAAATTTCAAAAATTCAAAATTTCAAAAATTTCAAAAATTTCAAAAATTTCAAAATTTCAAAAATTTCAAAATTTCAAAAATTTCAAAAATTTCAAAAATTTCAAAATTTCAAAATTTCAAAAATTTCAAAAATTTCAAAAATTTCAAAATTTCAAAAATTTCAAAAATTTCAAAATTTCAAAAATTTCAAAATTTCAAAAAATTTCAAAAATTTCAAAAATTTCAAAAATTTCAAAAATTTCAAAAATTTCAAAAATTTCAAAATTTCAAAAATTTCAAAAATTTCAAAATTTTCAAAATTTCAAAATTTCAAAATTTTCAAAAATTTCAAAATTTCAAAAATTTCAAAATTTCAAAAATTTCAAAAAATTTCAAAATTTCAAAAATTTCAAAAATTTCAAAAATTTCAAAAATTTCAAAAATTTCAAAATTTCAAAAATTTCAAAATTTCAAAAAATTTCAAAATTTCAAAATTTCAAAATTTCAAAAATTTCAAAATTTTCAAAATTTCAAAATTTCAAAAATTTCAAAAATTTCAAAATTTCAAAAATTTCAAAAATTTCAAAAATTTCAAAATTTCAAAAATTTCAAAATTTCAAAATTTCAAAATTTCAAAAATTTCAAAATTTCAAAAATTTCAAAAATTTCAAAATTTCAAAATTTCAAAAATTTCAAAATTTTCAAAATTTCAAAATTTCAAAATTTCAAAAATTTCAAAAATTTCAAAAATTTCAAAAATTTCAAAAATTTCAAAAATTTCAAAAATTTCAAAATTTCAAAAATTTCAAAAATTTCAAAATTTCAAAAATTTCAAAATTTCAAAAATTTCAAAATTTCAAAATTTCAAAAATTTCAAAATTTTCAAAATTTTCAAAATTTCAAAAATTTCAAAATTTCAAAAATTTCAAAAATTTCAAAAATTTCAAAAATTTCAAAAATTTCAAAAATTTCAAAAATTTCAAAATTTCAAAATTTCAAAAATTTCAAAAATTTCAAAAATTTCAAAATTTCAAAATTTCAAAAATTTCAAAAATTTCAAAAAATTTCAAAAATTTCAAAAATTTCAAAAAATTTCAAAATTTCAAAATTTCAAAATTTCAAAAATTTTCAAAATTTCAAAAATTTCAAAATTTCAAAATTTCAAAAATTTCAAAAAATTTCAAAATTTCAAAAATTTCAAAAATTTCAAAAATTTCAAAATTTTCAAAATTTTCAAAATTTCAAAAATTTCAAAAAATTTCAAAATTTCAAAAATTTCAAAATTTCAAAATTTCAAAAATTTCAAAAATTTCAAAAATTTCAAAATTTCAAAAATTTCAAAAATTTCAAAATTTCAAAATTTCAAAAATTTCAAAAAGTTTCAAAAATTTCAAAAATTTCAAAAATTTCAAAAATTTCAAAAATTTCAAAATTTCAAAAATTTCAAAATTTCAAAATTTCAAAAATTTCAAAATTTCAAAATTTTTCAAAATTTTCAAAAATTTCAAAAATTTTCAAAATTTCAAAAATTTCAAAAATTTCAAAAATTTCAAAAATTTCAAAAATTTCAAAAATTTCAAAAATTTCAAAAATTTCAAAATTTCAAAATTTCAAAAATTTCAAAAATTTCAAAAATTTCAAAAATTTCAAAATTTCAAAAATTTCAAAATTTTCAAATTTCAAAATTTCAAAAATTTCAAAAATTTCAAAAATTTCAAAATTTCAAAATTTCAAAAATTTCAAAATTTTCAAAATTTCAAAAATTTCAAAATTTTCAAAAATTTCAAAAATTTCAAAAATTTCAAAATTTCAAAAATTTCAAAATTTCAAAAATTTCAAAAATTTCAAAATTTCAAAAATTTCAAAATTTCAAAAATTTCAAAAATTTCAAAAATTTCAAAAATTTCAAAATTTCAAAATTTCAAAATTTCAAAAATTTCAAAGATTTCAAAATTTCAAAAATTTCAAAAATTTCAAAATTTTCAAAATTTCAAAAATTTCAAAAATTTCAAAAATTTTCAAAATTTCAAATTTTCAAAAATTTCAAAAATTTCAAAAGGAATTTTCAAAATTTTCAAAATTTCAAAATTTTCAAAATTTCAAAATTTCAAAAATTTCAAAAATTTCAAAAATTTCAAAATTTCAAAATTTCAAAAATTTCAAAAATTTCAAAAATTTCAAAAATTTCCAAAAATTTCAAAAATTTCAAAAAATTTCAAAATTTCAAAAATTTCAAAAATTTCAAAAATTTCAAAATTTCAAAAATTTCAAAATTTTCAAAATTTCAAAATTTCAAAAATTTCAAAAATTTCAAAAATTTCAAAAATTTCAAAAATTTCAAAAATTTCAAAATTTTCAAAATTTCAAAAATTTCAAAATTTCAAAATTTCAAAAATTTCAAAAATTTCAAAATTTTCAAAATTTCAAAATTTCAAAATTTCGAAAATTTCAAAATTTCAAAATTTTGAAAATTTCAAAAATTTCAAAAATTTCAAAAATTTCAAAATTTCAAAATTTCAAAATTTCAAAATTTCAAAAATTTCAAAATTTCAAAAATTTCAAAATTTCAAAATTTTCAAAAATTTCAAAATTTCAAAAATTTCAAAATTTCAAAAAATTTCAAAATTTCAAAAATTTCAAAATTTCAAAAATTTCAAAAATTTCAAAAATTTCAAAAATTTTAAAAATTTCAAAAATTTCAAAATTTTCAAAATTTTCAAAATTTCAAAAATTTCAAAATTTTCAAAATTTCAAAAATTTCAAAAATTTCAAAAATTTCAAAATTTCAAAAATTTCAAAATTTCAAAAATTTCAAAATTTTCAAAATTTCAAAAATTTCAAAAATTTCAAAATTTCAAAATTTTCAAAATTTCAAATTTTCAAATTTCAAAAAATTTCAAAATTTCAAAATTTCAAAATTTCAAAAATTTCAAAATTTCAAAAATTTCAAAATTTCAAAATTTCAAAATTTTCAAAATTTCAAAAATTTCAAAAATTTCAAAAAATTTCAAAAATTTCAAAATTTCAAAATTTTCAAATATATCAAAATTTCAAAAATTTCAACAATTTCAAAAATTTCAAAATTTCAAAAATTTCAAAAATTTCAAAAATTTCAAAAATTTCAAAAATTTCAAAATTTCAAAATTTCAAAAATTTCAAAATTTCAAAAATTTTCAAAATTTCAAAAATTTCAAAATTTCAAAAATTTTCAAAATTTCAAAATTTCAAAAATTTCAAAAATTTCAAAATTTCAAAATTTCAAAAATTTCAAAAATTTCAAAATTTCAAAAATTTCAAAAATTTCAAAAATTCAAAAATTTCAAAAAATTTCAAAATTTCAAAAATTTCAAAATTTCAAAATTTCAAAATTTCAAAAATTTCAAAAATTTCAAAAATTTCAAAAATTTCAAAATTTCAAAATTTTCAAAATTTCAAAAATTTCAAAAATTTCAAAAATTTCAAAATTTCAAAAATTTCAAAAATTTCAAAAATTTCAAAATTTCAAAAATTTCAAAAATTTCAAAAATTTCAAAATTTTCAAAATTTTCAAAATTTCAAAAATTTCAAAAATAAAAAATTTCAAAATTTCAAAAATTTCAAAAATTTCAAAATTTCAAAATTTCAAAATTTCAAAATTTCAAAATTTCAAAATTTCAAAAATTTCAAAAATTTCAAAATTTCAAAATTTTCAAAATTTTCAAAATTTCAAAATTTCAAAAATTTCAAAATTTCAAAATTTCAAAAATTTCAAAAATTTCAAAATTTCAAAATTTCAAAAATTTCAAAATTTCAAAAATTTCAAAATTTCAAAAATTTCAAAATTTCAAAAATTTCAAAAATTTCAAAAATTTCAAAAATTTCAAAAATTTCAAAATTTCAAAATTTTCAAAAATTTCAAAAATTTCAAAAATTTCAAAAATTTCAAAAATTTCAAAAATTTCAAAAATTTCAAAAATTTCAAAAATTTTCAAAAATTTCAAAAATTTCAAAATTTCAAAAATTTCAAAAAATTTTCAAAATTTCAAAATTTCAAAAATTTTCAAAAATTTCAAAAATTTCAAAAATTTCAAAATTTTCAAAATTTCAAAAATTTCAAAAATTTCAAAAATTTCAAAAATTTCAAAATTTTCAAAATTTCAAAAATTTCAAAAATTTCAAAAATTTCAAAAATTTCAAAAATTTCAAAAATTTCAAAAATTTCAAAAATTTCAAAATTTCAAAAATTTCAAAAATTTCAAAAATTTCAAAATTTCAAAATTTCAAAAATTTCAAATTTTCAAAAATTTCAAAATTTTCAAAATTTCAAAAATTTCAAAATTTCAAAATTTCAAAATTTCAAAAATTTCAAAAATTTCAAAATTTCAAAAATTTCAAAAATTTCAAAATTTCAAAATTTCAAAAATTTCAAAATTTCAAAAATTTCAAAAATTTCAAAAATTTCAAAAATTTCAAAAATTTCAAAAATTTCAAAAATTTCAAAAATTTCAAAAATTTCAAAAATTTCAAAAATTTCAAAAATTTCAAAATTTCAAAAAATTTCAAAAATTTCAAAATTTCAAAAATTTCAAAAAATTTCAAAATTTCAAAATTTCAAAATTTCAAAAATTTCAAAATTTCAAAATTTCAAAAATTTCAAAATTTCAAAAATTTCAAAAATTTCAAAATTTCAAAAATTTTAAAAATTTCAAAAATTTCAAAAATTTCAAAAATTTCAAAATTTCAAAAATTTCAAAAATTTCAAAATTTCAAAAATTTCAAAAATTTCAAAATTTCAAAATTTCAAAAATTTCAAAATTTCAAAATTTCAAAAATTTCAAAAATTTCAAAAATTTCAAAAATTTCAAAAATTTCAAAAATTTCAAAATTTCAAAATTTCAAAAATTTCAAAAATTTCAAAAATTTCAAAAATTTCAAAAATTTTCAAAATTTCAAAAATTTCAAAATTTCAAAATTTCAAAAATTTCAAAATTTTCAAAATTTCAAAATTTCAAAAATTTCAAAAATTTCAAAAATTTCAAAAATTTCAAAAATTTCAAAAATTTCAAAAATTTCAAAAATTTCAAAATTTAAAAATTTCAAAAATTTCAAAAATTTCAAAATTTCAAAAATTTCAAAAATTTCAAAAATTTCAAAAATTTCAAAATTTCAAAAATTTCAAAAATTTCAAAATTTCAAAATTTCAAAAATTTCAAAATTTCAAAATTTCAAAATTTCAAAAATTTCAAAAATTTCAAAATTTCAAAAATTTCAAAAATTTCAAAAATTTCAAAAATTTCAAAATTTCAAAATTTCAAAATTTCAAAATTTCAAAATTTCAAAATTTCAAAATTTCAAAAATTTCAAAAAAATTTCAAAATTTTCAAAATTTCAAAAATTTCAAAAATTTCAAAAAATTTCAAAAATTTCAAAATTTCAAAATTTCAAAATTTCAAAAATTTCAAAAATTTCAAAATTTCAAAATTTCAAAATTTCAAAAATTTCAAAATTTCAAAATTTAAAAAATTTCAAAAATTTCAAAAATTTCAAAATTTCAAAATTTCAAAAATTTCAAAATTTCAAAAATTTCAAAAATTTCAAAATTTCAAAATTTCAAAATTTCAAAAATTTCAAAATTTCAAAATTTCAAAATTTCAAAAATTTCAAAATTTCAAAATTTCAAAAATTTCAAAATTTCAAAAATTTCAAAAATTTCAAAATTTTCAAAAATTTCAAAAATTTCAAAAATTTCAAAATTTTCAAAAATTTCAAAAATTTCAAAAATTTCAAAATTTCAAAAATTTCAAAATTTCAAAATTTCAAAAATTTCAAAATTTCAAAAATTTCAAAATTTCAAAATTTCAAAATTTCAAAATTTCAAAATTTCAAAAATTTCAAAAATTTCAAAAATTTCAAAAATTTCAAAATTTCAAAAATTTCAAAATTTCAAAATTTTCAAAATTTCAAAAATTTCAAAATAAAAATTTCAAAATTTCAAAATTTCAAAAATTTCAAAAATTTCAAAATTTTCAAAAATTTCAAAATTTCAAAAATTTCAAAAATTTCAAAATTTCAAAATTTCAAAATTTCAAAAATTTCAAAATTTTCAAAAATTTTCAAAATTTCAAAAAATTTCAAAATTTCAAAAATTTCAAAATTTCAAAAATTTCAAAAATTTCAAAAATTTCAAAATTTCAAAAATTTCAAAAATTTCAAAAATTTCAAAAATTTCAAAAATTTCAAAATTTCAAAAATTTCAAAATTTTAAAAATTTCAAAATTTCAAAAATTTCAAAATTTCAAAAATTTCAAAAATTTCAAAAATTTCAAAAATTTCAAAAATTTCAAAATTTCAAAATTTCAAAATTTCAAAATTTCAAAAATTTCAAAAATTTCAAAAATTTCAAAAATTTCAAAATTTCAAAAATTTCAAAAATTTCAAAATTTCAAAAATTTCAAAAATTTCAAAAATTTCAAAAATTTCAAAATTTCAAAATTTTCAAAATTTTCAAAATTTCAAAAATTTCAAAAATTTCAAAATTTCAAAATTTCAAAATTTCAAAATTTCAAAATTTCAAAAATTTCAAAATTTCAAAATTTTCAAAAATTTCAAAAATTTCAAAATTTCAAAATTTCAAAAATTTCAAAATTTCAAAAATTCAAAAATTTCAAAAATTTCAAAAATTTCAAAAATTTCAAAAATTTTCAAAATTTCAAAAATTTCAAAATTTCAAAAATTTCAAAATTTCAAAAATTTCAAAATTTCAAAAATTTCAAAAATTTCAAAATTTCAAAATTTCAAAATTTCAAAAATTTCAAAAATTTCAAAATTTTCAAAATTTCAAAATTTCAAAAATTTCAAAATTTCAAAAAATTTCAAAAATTTCAAAAATTTCAAAATTTTCAAAAATTTCAAAATTTCAAAAATTTCAAAATTTCAAAATTTCAAAATTTCAAAAATTTCAAAAATTTCAAAATTTTCAAAATTCAAAAAATTTCAAAATTTCAAAATTTCAAAATTTCAAAAATTTTCAAAAATTTCAAAATTTCAAAATTTCAAAATTTCAAAATTTCAAAAATTTCAAAAATTTCAAAAATTTCAAAAATTTCAAAAATTTCAAAAATTTCAAAAATTTCAAAAATTTCAAAATTTCAAAAATTTCAAAATTTCAAAAATTTCAAAATTTCAAAATTTTCAAAATTTTCAAAATTTCAAAAATTTCAAAAATTTCAAATTTTCAAAATTTCAAAAATTTCAAAAATTTCAAAATTTCAAAATTTCAAAATTTAAAAAATTTCAAAATTTTCAAAAATTTCAAAAATTTCAAAAATTTCAAAATTTCAAAATTTCAAAAATTTCAAAAATTTCAAGAAAAATTTCAAAAATTTCAAAAATTTCAAAAATTTCAAAATTTCAAAAAATTTCAAAAATTCAAAAATTTCAAAAATTTCAAAATTTCAAAATTTCAAAAATTTCAAAATTTCAAAAATTTCAAAAATTTTCAAAAATTTCAAAATTTCAAAAATTTCAAAAATTTCAAAATTTTCAAAATTTCAAAAATTTCAAAAATTTCAAAATTTTCAAAAATTTCAAAAATTTCAAAAATTTCAAAATTTTCAAAAATTTCAAAATTTCAAAAATTTTCAAAAATTTCAAAAATTTCAAAATTTTCAAAATTTCAAAAATTTCAAAATTTCAAAAATTTCAAAATTTCAAAATTTTCAAAATTTTCAAAATTTTCAAAAAAATTTCAAAAATTTCAAAATTTCAAAAATTTCAAAATTTCAAAATTTCAAAAATTTCAAAATTTCAAAAATTTCAAAATTTTCAAAAATTTCAAAATTTCAAAAATTTCAAAAATTTCAAAATTTCAAAAATTTCAAAAATTTCAAAATTTCAAAAATTTCAAAATTTCAAAAATTTCAAAATTTCAAAATTTCAAAATTTCAAAAATTTCAAAATTTCAAAAATTTCAAAATTTCAAAAATTTCAAAAATTTTCAAAATTTTCAAAAATTTCAAAATTTTCAAAATTTCAAAAATTTCAAAATTTCAAAAATTTCAAAAATTTCAAAATTTCAAAAATTTCAAAAATTTCAAAAATTTCAAAATTTCAAAAATTTCAAAAATTTCAAGAATTTCAAAAATTTCAAAATTTCAAAAATTTCAAAAATTTCAAAAATTTCAAAATTTTCAAAAATTTCAAAAATTTCAAAAATTTCAAAATTTCAAAAATTTCAAAATTTCAAAATTTCAAAAATTTCAAAAATTTCAAAAATTTCAAAAATTTCAAAATTTCAAAAATTTCAAAAATTTCAAAATTTCAAAATTTTCAAAATTTCAAAATTTCAAAATTTCAAAAATTTCAAAAATTTCAAAAATTTCAAAATTTTCAAAAATTTCAAAAATTTCAAAAATTTCAAAAATTTCAAAAATTTCAAAAAATTTCAAAAATTTCAAAATTTCAAAAATTTCAAAATTTCAAAATTTTCAAAATTTCAAAATTTCAAAAATTTCAAAATTTCAAAAATTTCAAAATTTCAAAAATTTCAAAATTTCAAAATTTCAAAATTTCAAAATTTTCAAAATTTCAAAATTTCAAAAATTTCAAAAATTTCAAAATTTCAAAAATTTCAAAAATTTCAAAAAATTTCAAAATTTCAAAATTTCAAAATTTCAAAAATTTCAAAAATTTCAAAATTTCAAAAATTTCAAAATTTCAAAATTTCAAAAATTTCAAAATTTCAAAAATTTCAAAATTTCAAAATTTCAAAATTTCAAAATTTCAAAATTTCAAAAATTTCAAAAATTTCAAAAATTTCAAAAATTTCAAAATTTTCAAAATTTCAAAATTTCAAAAATTTCAAAATTTCAAAATTTCAAAATTTCAAAAATTTCAAAAGTTTCAAAATTTCAAAATTTCAAAAATTTCAAAATTTCAAAAATTTCAAAATTTCAAAATTTCAAAAATTTCAAAATTTCAAAAATTTCAAAAATTTCAAAAATTTCAAAAATTTCAAAATTTCAAAATTTCAAAATTTCAAAATTTCAAAATTTCAAAAATTTCAAAAATTTCAAAATTTTTAAAAATTTCAAAAATTTCAAAATTTCAAAAATTTCAAAAATTTCAAAATTTTCAAAATTTCAAAATTTCAAAATTTCAAAAATTTCAAAAATTTCAAAAATTTCAAAAATTTCAAAATTTCAAAATTTCAAAAATTTTCAAAATTTCAAAAATTTCAAAATTTCAAAATTTCAAAAAAATTTCAAAAAATTTCAAAATTTCAAAATTTCAAAAATTTCAAAAATTTCAAAATTTTCAAAAATTTCAAAATTTCAAAATTTCAAAATTTCAAAATTTTCAAAATTTCAAAAATTTCAAAATTTCAAAAATTTCAAAAATTTCAAAATTTCAAAAATTTCAAAATTTCAAAAATTTCAAAAATTTCAAAAATTTCAAAATTTCAAAAATTTCAAAAATTTCAAAATTTCAAAAATTTCAAAATTTCAAAAATTTCAAAATTTCAAAAATTCAAAAATTTCAAAAATTTCAAAATTTCAAAAATTTCAAAATTTCAAAATTTCAAAATTTTCAAAAATTTCAAAAATTTCAAAAATTTCAAAAATTTCAAAAATTTCAAAATTTCAAAAATTTCAAAAAATTTTCAAAATTTCAAAATTTCAAAAATTTCAAAATTTCAAAAATTTCAAAATTTCAAAATTTCAAAAATTTCAAAAATTTCAAAAATTTCAAAAATTTCAAAAATTTCAAAAATTTCAAAAATTTCAAAAATTTCAAAAATTTCAAAAATTTCAAAAAAAATTTTCAAAATTTCAAAAATTTCAAAAAATTTCAAAAATTTCAAAATTTCAAAATTTCAAAAATTTCAAAATTTTCAAAATTTCAAAAATTTCAAAAATTTCAAAATTTCAAAATTTCAAAAATTTCAAAATTTCAAAATTTCAAAAATTTCAAAAATTTCAAAAATTTCAAAATTTTCAAAAATTTCAAAATTTCAAAAATTTCAAAAAATTTCAAAATTTCAAAATTTCAAAAATTTCAAAAATTTCAAAAATTTCAAAAATTTCAAAAATTTCAAAAATTTCAAAAATTTCAAAAATTTCAAAATTTCAAAAATTTCAAAATTTCAAAAATTTCAAAAAATTTAAAAAATTTCAAAATTTCAAAAATTTCAAAAATTTCAAAATTTCAAAAATTTCAAAAATTTCAAAAATTTCAAAAATTTCAAAAATTTCAAAATTTCAAAATTTCAAAAATTTCAAAAATTTCAAAATTTCAAAATTTCAAAAATTTCAAAATTTCAAAAATTTCAAAAATTTCAAAAATTTCAAAAATTTTCAAAAATTTCAAAAATTTCAAAATTTCAAAAATTTCAAAAATTTCAAAATTTCAAAATTTCAAAATTTCAAAATTTCAAAAATTTCAAAAATTTCAAAAATTTCAAAATTTTCAAAATTTCAAAAATTTCAAAATTTCAAAAATTTCAAAATTTCAAAAATTTCAAAAATTTCAAAAATTTCAAAATTTCAAAATTTCAAAAATTTCAAAAATTTCAAAATTTCAAAAATTTCAAAATTTCAAAATTTCAAAATTTCAAAATTTCAAAATTTCAAAATTTCAAAAATTTCAAAAATTTCAAAATTTTCAAAAATTTCAAAATTTCAAAAATTTCAAAAATTTCAAAAATTTCAAAAATTTCAAAAATTTCAAAAATTTTCAAAATTTCAAAAAAATTTCAAAATTTTCAAAATTTCAAAATTTCAAAAATTTCAAAAATTTCAAAAGTTTCAAAATTTCAAAAAAATTTCAAAATTTCAAAATTTCAAAAATTTCAAAAATTTCAAAAATTTCAAAATTTCAAAATTTCAAAAATTTCTTAAAATTTCAAAAATTTCAAAAATTTCAAAAAATTTCAAAATTTCAAAAATTTCAAAAATTTCAAAAATTTCAAAAATTTCAAAAATTTCAAAAATTTCAAAAATTTCAAAAATTTCAAAATTTTCAAAATTTCAAAATTTCAAAAATTTCAAATTTCAAAAATTTCAAAATTTCAAAATTTCAAAAATTTCAAAAATTTCAAAAATTTCAAAAATTTCAAAAATTTCAAAAATTTCAAAAATTTCAAAAATTTCAAAATTTCAAAAATTTAAAAAATTTCAAAATTTCAAAATTTCAAAATTTTCAAAAATTTCAAAATTTTCAAAATTTCAAAATTTCAAAATTTTCAAAAATTTCAAAATTTCAAAAATTTCAAAATTTCAAAATTTCAAAATTTCAAAATTTCAAAAATTTCAAAATTTCAAAAATTTCAAAAATTTCAAAAATTTCAAAATTTCAAAAAATTTCAAAAATTTCAAAATTTCAAAATTTTCAAAAATTTCAAAATTTCAAAAATTTCAAAAATTTCAAAAATTTCAAAAATTTCAAAAATTTCAAAAATTTCAAAAATTTCAAAATTTCAAAATTTCAAAAATTTCAAAAATTTCAAAAATTTCAAAAATTTCAAAATTTCAAAAATTTCAAAAAATTTCAAAATTTCAAAATTTCAAAATTTCAAAATTTCAAAATTTCAAAATTTCAAAATTTCAAAATTTCAAAATTTCAAAAATTTCAAAAATTTCAAAATTTCAAAATTTCAAAATTTCAAAATTTCAAAATTTCAAAATTTCAAAATTTCAAAATTTCAAAATTTCAAAATTTCAAAATTTCAAAATTTCAATATTTCAAAATTTCAAAATTTCAAAATTTCAAAATTTCAAAATTTCAAAATTTCAAAATTTCAAAATTTCAAAATTTCAAAATTTCAAAATTTCAAAATTTCAAAAATTTCAAAAATTTCAAAAATTTTAAATTTCAAAAATTTCAAAAATTTCAAAATTTCAAAAAATTTCAAAAAAATTTCAAAAATTTCAAAATTTCAAAATTTTTCAAAAATTTCAAAAATTTCCAAAAATTTCAAAAATAAAAATTTCAAAAATTTAAAATTTCAAAATTTCAAAAATTTCAAAATTTCAAAAAAATTTCAAATAAAATTTCAAAAATTTCAAAAATTTCAAAA
>JAEIFS010000449.1:0-80777 GCA_018904165.1 Zaprionus camerounensis
TAAATTAAGGGTTTGTCTTCGATATTTTCCACAATTTTCATCGCAAAGACTTTTCGAAGGACTTTTTATACTACTTATGACTAGCTTTATCAATTTAAATCAAAATATCAAAATTATAAATTTTGAAAAATTTTGAAAATGTTGTAAGGGGGGACCCTTATCACAAATTTACACCAAAATTAAGGGTTTTTCTTCGATATTTTCCATAATTTTCATCGCAAAGACTTTTCGAAGGACTTTTTATACTACTTATGACTAACTTCATCAATTTAAATCAAAATATCAAAATTCTAAATTTTGAAAAATTTTGAAAATGTTGTAAGGGGGGACCCTTATCACAAATTTACACCAAAATTAAGAGGTTTTCTTCGATATTTTCTACAATTTTCATCGCAGGACTTTTTCGAAGGACATTTTATACTACTTATGACTAGCTTTATCAATTTAAATCAAAATATCAAAATTATAAATTTTGAAAAATTTTGAAAATGTTGTAAGGGGGGACCCTTATCACAAATTTACACCAAAATTAAGGGTTTTTCTTCGATATTTTTATCGCAAACACTTTTCGAAGGACTTTTTATACTACTTATTACTAGCTTTATCAACTTAAGTCAAAATATCAAAATTCTAAATTTTGAAAAATTTTGAAAATGTTGTAAGTGGGGACCTCTATCACAAATTTACACCTAAATTAAGGGTTTTTCTTCGATATTTTCCACAATTTTCATCGCAGGACTTTTTCGAAGGACTTTTTATACTACTTATGACTAGCTTTATCAATTTAAGTCAAAATATCAAAATTCTAAATTTTGAAAATGTTGTTATCACAAATTTACATCTAAATTAAGGGTTTTTCTTCGATATTTTCCACAATTTTCATCGCAAAGACTTTTCGAAGGACATTTTATACTACTTATTACTAGCTTTATCAATTTAAGTCAAAATATCAAAATTCTAAATTTTGAAAAATTTTGAAAATTTCACAAATTTACACCTAAATTAAGGGGTTTTCTTCGATATTTTCTACAATTTTCATCGCAGGACTTTTTCGAAGGACTTTTTATACTACTTATGACTAGCTTTATCAATTTAAATCAAAATATCAAAATTATAAATTTTGAAAAATTTTGAAAATGTTGTTATCACAAATTTACACCTAAATTAAGGGTTTTTCTTTAATATTTTCCACAATTTTCATCGCAAAGACTTTTCGAAGGACATTTTATACTACTTATTACTAGCTTTATCAATTTAAGTCAAAATATCAAAATTCTAAATTTTGAAAAATTTTGAAAATGTTGTAAGGGGGGACCATTATCACAAATGTACACCTAAATTAAGGGTTTTTCTTCGATATTCTTATCGCAAACACTTTTCGAAGGACTTTTTATACTACTTATTACTAGCTTTATCAATTTAAGTCAAAATATCAAAATTCTTAATTTTGAAAAATTTTGAAAATGTTGTAAGTGGGGACCCATATCACAAATTTACACCTAAATTAAGGGTTTTTCTTCGATATTATCCATAATTTTCATCGCAAAGACTTTTCGAAGGACTTTTTATACTACTTATGACTAACTTCATCAATTTAAATCAAAATATCAAAATTCTAAATTTTGAAAAATTTTGAAAATTTCACAAATTTACACCTAAATTAAGGGGTTTTCTTCGATATTTTCTACAATTTTCATCGCAGGACTTTTTCGAAGGACTTTTTATACTACTTATGACTAGCTTTATCAATTTAAATCAAAATATCAAAATTATAAATTTTGAAAAATTTTGAAAATGTTGTTATCACAAATTTACACCTAAATTAAGGGTTTTTCTTTAATATTTTCCACAATTTTCATCGCAAAGACTTTTCGAAGGACATTTTATACTACTTATTACTAGCTTTATCAATTTAAGTCAAAATATCAAAATTCTAAATTTTGAAAAATTTTGAAAATGTTGTAAGGGGGGACCATTATCACAAATGTACACCTAAATTAAGGGTTTTTCTTCGATATTTACTACAATTTTCATCGCAAAAACTGTTCGAAGGACATTTTATACAACTTAGTACTAGCTTTATCAATTTAAGTCAAAATATCAAAATTCTAAATTTTGAAAAATTTTGAAAATGTTGTAAGGGGGGACCCTTATCACAAATGTACACCTAAATTAAGGGTTTTTCTTCGATATTTTCCACAATGTTCATCGCAAAGACTTTTCGAAGGACTTTTTATACTACTTATGACTAACTTCATCAATTTAAATCAAAATATCAAAATTCTAAATTTTGAAAAATTTTGAAAATTTCACAAATTTACACCTAAATTAAGGGGTTTTCTTCGATATTTTCTACAATTTTCATCGCAGGACTTTTTCGAAGGACTTTTTATACTACTTATGACTAGCTTTATCAATTTAAATCAAAATATCAAAATTATAAATTTTGAAAAATTTTGAAAATGTTGTTATCACAAATTTACACCTAAATTAAGGGGTTTTCTTCGATATTTTCCATAATTTTCATCGCAAACACTTTTCGAAGGACTTTTTATACTACTTATGACTAACTTCATCAATTTAAATCAAAATATCAAAATTCTAAATTTTGAAAAATTTTGAAAAAGTTGTAAGGGGGGACCCTTATCACAAATTTACGCCAAAATTAAGGGTTTTTCTTCGATATTCTTATCGCAAACACTTTTCGAAGGACTTTTTATACTACTTATTACTAGCTTTATCAATTTAAGTCAAAATATCAAAATTCTAAATTTTGAAAAATTTTGAAAATGTTGTAAGGGGGACCCTTATCACAAATTTACACCTAAATTAAGGGTTTTTCTTCGATATTATCCATAATTTTCATCGCAGGACTTTTTCGAAGGACTTTTTATACTACTTATGACTAGCTTTATCAATTTAAATCAAAATATCAAAATTATAAATTTTGAAAAATTTTGAAAATGTTGTAAGGGGGGACCCTTATCACAAATTTACGCCAAAATTAAGGGTTTTTCTTCGATATTCTTATCGCAAACACTTTTCGAAGGACTTTTTATACTACTTATTACTAGCTTTATCAATTTAAGTCAAAATATCAAAATTCTTAATTTTGAAAAATTTTGAAAATGTTGTAAGTGGGGCCCATATCACAAATTTACATCTAAATTAAGGGGTTTTCTTCGATATTTTCCATAATTTTCATCGCAAACACTTTTCGAAGGACTTTTTATACTACTTATGACTAACTTCATCAATTTAAATCAAAATATCAAAATTCTAAATTTTGAAAAATTTTGAAAATGTTGTAAGGGGGGACCCTTATCACAAATTTACGCCAAAATTAAGGGTTTTTCTTCGATATTCTTATCGCAAACACTTTTCGAAGGACTTTTTATACTACTTATTACTAGCTTTATCAATTTAAGTCAAAATATCAAAATTCTAAATTTTGAAAAATTTTGAAAATGTTGTAAGGGGGACCCTTATCACAAATTTACACCTAAATTAAGGGGTTTTCTTCGATATTTTCTACAATTTTCATCGCAGGACTTTTTCGAAGGACTTTTTATACTACTTATGACTAGCTTTATCAATTTAAATCAAAATATCAAAATTATAAATTTTGAAAAATTTTGAAAATGTTGTAAGGGGGACCCTTATCACAAATTTACACCTAAATTAAGGGGTTTTCTTCGATATTTTCTACAATTTTCATCGCAGGACTTTTTCGAAGGACTTTTTATACTACTTATGACTAGCTTTATCAATTTAAATCAAAATATCAAAATTCTAAATTTTGAAAAATTTTGAAAATGTTGTTATCACAAATTTACACCTAAATTAAGGGTTTTTCTTCAATATTTTCCACAATTTTCATCGCAAAGACTTTTCGAAGGACATTTTATACTACTTATTACTAGCTTTATCAATTTAAGTCAAAATATCAAAATTCTAAATTTTGAAAAATTTTGAAAATGTTGTAAGGGGGACCATTATCACAAATGTACACCTAAATTAAGGGTTTTTCTTCGATATTTACTACAATTTTCATCGCAAAAACTGTTCGAAGGACATTTTATACAACTTAGTACTAGCTTTATCAATTTAAGTCAAAATATCAAAATTCTAAATTTTGAAAAATTTTGAAAATGTTGTAAGGGGGGACCCTTATCACAAATTTACACCTAAATTAAGGGTTTTTCTTCGATATTTTCCACAATGTTCATCGCAAAGACTTTTCGAAGGACTTTTTATACAACTTAGTACAAGATTTATCAATTTAAGTCAAAATATCAAAATTCTAAATTTTGAAAAATTTTGAAGATGTTGTAAGGGGCGACCCTTATCACAAATTTACACCTAAATTAAGGGTTTTTCTTCGATATTTTCCACAATTTTCATCGCAAAGACTTTTCGAAGGACATTTTATACTACTTATTACTAGCTTTATCAATTTAAGTCAAAATATCAAAATTCTAAATTTTGAAAAATTTTGAAAAGTTTGTAAGCGTGCACCATTATCACAAATTTACACCTAAATTAAGGGTTTTTCTTCGATATTTTCCACAATTTTCATCGCAAAGACTTTTCGAAGGACATTTTATACTACTTATGACTAGCTTTATCAATTTAAGTCAAAATATCAAAATTCTAAATTTTGGAAAATTTTGAAAATGTTGTAAGGGTGGACCCTTATCACAAATTTACACCTAAATTAAGGGTTTTTCTTCGATATTTTCCACAATGTTCATCGCAAAGACTTTTCGAAGGACTTTTTATACAACTTAGTAGTAGCTTTATCAATTTAAGTCAAAATATCAAAATTCTAAATTTTGAAAAATTTTTAAAAATTTTGAAAAAATTTGAAAATGTTGTAAGGGGGGACCCTTATCACAAATTTACACCTAAATTAAGGGTTTGTCTTCGATATTTTCCACAATTTTCATCGCAAAGACTTTTCGAAGGACTTGTTATACTACTTATGACTAGCTTTATCAATTTAAATCAAAATATCAAAATTATAAATTTTGAAAAATTTTGAAAATGTTGTAAGGGGGGACCCTTATCACAAATTTACACCAAAATTAAGGGTTTTTCTTCGATATTTTCCATAATTTTCATCGCAAAGACTTTTCGAAGGACTTTTTATACTACTCATGACTAACTTCATCAATTTAAATCAAAATATCAAAATTCTAAATTTTGAAAAATTTTGAAAATGTTGTAAGGGGCGACCCTTAACACAAATTTACACCTAAATTAAGGGTTTTTCTTCGATATTTTCCACAATGTTCATCGCAAAGACTTTTCGAAGGACTTTTTATACTACTTATGACTAACTTCATCAATTTAAATCAAAATATCAAAATTCTAAATTTTGAAAAATTTTGAAAATGTTGTAAGGGGGGACCCTTATCACAAATTTACACCAAAATTAAGGGGTTTTCTTCGATATTTTCTACAATTTTCATCGCAGGACTTTTTCGAAGGACATTTTATACTACTTATGACTAGCTTTATCAATTTAAATCAAAATATCAAAATTATAAATTTTGAAAAATTTTGAAAATGTTGTAAGGGGGGACCCTTATCACAAATTTACGCCAAAATTAAGGGTTTTTCTTCGATATTCTTATCGCAAACACTTTTCGAAGGACTTTTTATACTACTTATTACTAGCTTTATCAATTTAAGTCAAAATATCAAAATTCTTAATTTTGAAAAATTTTGAAAATGTTGTAAGGGGGGACCCTTATCACAAATTTACACCTAAATAAGGGTTTTTCTTCGATATTTTCCACAATTTTCATCGCAAAGACTTTTCGAAGGACTTTTTATACTACTTATGACTAACTTCATCAATTTAAATCAAAATATCAAAATTCTAAATTTTGAAAAATTTTGAAAATGTTGTAAGGGGGGACCCTTATCACAAATTTACGCCAAAATTAAGGGTTTTTCTTCGATATTCTTATCGCAAACACTTTTCGAAGGACTTTTTATACTACTTATTACTAGCTTTATCAATTTAAGTCAAAATATCAAAATTCTTAATTTTGAAAAATTTTGAAAATGTTGTAAGGGGGGACCCTTATCACAAATTTACACCTAAATAAGGGTTTTTCTTCGATATTTTCTACAATTTTCATCGCAGGACTTTTTCGAAGGACTTTTTATACTACTTATGACTAGCTTTATCAATTTAAATCAAAATATCAAAATTATAAATTTTGAAAAATTTTGAAAATGTTGTAAGGGGGGACCCTTATCACAAATTTACACCTAAATTAAGGGGTTTTCTTCGATATTTTCTACAATTTTCATCGCAGGACTTTTTCGAAGGACTTTTTATACTACTTATGACTAGCTTTATCAATTTAAATCAAAATATCAAAATTCTAAATTTTGAAAAATTTTGAAAATGTTGTTATCACAAATTTACACCTAAATTAAGGGTTTTTCTTCGATATTTTCCACAATTTTCATCGCAAAGACTTTTCGAAGGACATTTTATACTACTTATTACTAGCTTTATCAATTTAAGTCAAAATATCAAAATTCTAAATTTTGAAAAATTTTGAAAATGTTGTAAGGGGGGACCATTATCACAAATGTACACCTAAATTAAGGGTTTTTCTTCGATATTTACTACAATTTTCATCGCAAAAACTGTTCGAAGGACATTTTATACAACTTAGTACTAGCTTTATCAATTTAAGTCAAAATATCAAAATTCTAAATTTTGAAAAATTTTGAAAATGTTGTAAGGGGGGACCCTTATCACAAATTTACACCTAAATTAAGGGTTTTTCTTCGATATTTTCCACAATGTTCATCGCAAAGACTTTTCGAAGGACTTTTTATACAACTTAGTACAAGATTTATCAATTTAAGTCAAAATATCAAAATTCTAAATTTTGAAAAATTTTGAAGATGTTGTAAGGGGCGACCCTTATCACAAATTTACACCTAAATTAAGGGTTTTTCTTCGATATTTTCCACAATTTTCATCGCAAAGACTTTTCGAAGGACATTTTATACTACTTATTACTAGCTTTATCAATTTAAGTCAAAATATCAAAATTCTAAATTTTGAAAAATTTTGAAAAGTTTGTAAGCGGGCACCATTATCACAAATTTACACCTAAATTAAGGGTTTTTCTTCGATATTTTCCACAATTTTCATCGCAAAGACTTTTCGAAGGACATTTTATACTACTTATGACTAGCTTTATCAATTTAAGTCAAAATATCAAAATTCTAAATTTTGGAAAATGTTGAAAATGTTGTAAGGGTGGACCCTTATCACAAATTTACACCTAAATTAAGGGTTTTTCTTCGATATTTTCCACAATGTTCATCGCAAAGACTTTTCGAAGGACTTTTTATACAACTTAGTACTAGCTTTATCAATTTAAGTCAAAATATCAAAATTCTAAATTTTGAAAAATTTTTAAAAATTTTAAAAAAAAATTTGAAAATGTTGTAAGGGGGGACCCTTATCACAAATTTACACCTAAATTAAGGGTTTGTCTTCGATATTTTCCACAATTTTCATCGCAAAGACTTTTCGAAGGACTTGTTATACTACTTATGACTAGCTTTATCAATTTAAATCAAAATATCAAAATTATAAATTTTGAAAAATTTTGAAAATGTTGTAAGGGGGGACCCTTATCACAAATTTACACCAAAATTAAGGGTTTTTCTTCGATATTTTCCATAATTTTCATCGCAGGACTTTTTCGAAGGACATTTTATACTACTTATGACTAGCTTTATCAATTTAAATCAAAATATCAAAATTATAAATTTTGAAAAATTTTGAAAATGTTGTAAGGGGGGACCCTTATCACAAATTTACACCAAAATTAAGGGTTTTTCTTCGATATTTTTATCGCAAACACTTTTCGAAGGACTTTTTATACTACTTATTACTAGCTTTATCAATTTAAGTCAAAATATCAAAATTCTAAATTTTGAAAAATTTTGAAAATTTTGTAAGTGGGGACCTCTATCACAAATTTACACCTAAATTAAGGGTTTTTCTTCGATATTTTCCACAATTTTCATCGCAGGACTTTTTCGAAGGACTTTTTATACTACTTATGACTAGCTTTATCAATTTAAGTCAAAATATCAAAATTCTAAATTTTGAAAAATTTTGAAAATGTTGTTATCACAAATTTACATCTAAATTAAGGGTTTTTCTTCGATATTTTCCACAATTTTCATCGCAAAGACTTTTCGAAGGACATTTTATACTACTTATTACTAGCTTTATCAATTTAAGTCAAAATATCAAAATTCTTAATTTTGAAAAATTTTGAAAATGTTGTAAGGGGGGACCATTATCACAAATGTACACCCAAATTAAGGGTTTTTCTTCGATATTTACTACAATTTTCATCGCAAAGACTGTTCGAAGGACATTTTATACAACTTAGTACTAGCTTTATCAATTTAAGTCAAAATATCAAAATTCTAAATTTTGAAAAATTTTGAAAAATTTTGAAAATGTTGTAAGGGGGGACCCTTATCACAAATGTACACCTAAATTAAGTGTTTTTCTTCGATATTTTCTACAATTTTCATCGCAGGACTTTTTCGAAGGACTTTTTATACTACTTATGACTAGCTTTATCAATTTAAATCAAAATATCAAAATTCTAAATTTTGAAAAATTTTGAAAATGTTATCACAAATTTACACCTAAATTAAGGGTTTTTCTTCAATATTTTCCACAATTTTCATCGCAAAGACTTTTCGAAGGACATTTTATACTACTTATTACTAGCTTTATCAATTTAAGTCAAAATATCAAAATTCTAAATTTTGAAAAATTTTGAAAATGTTGTAAGGGGGGACCATTATCACAAATGTACACCTAAATTAAGGGTTTTTCTTCGATATTTACTACAATTTTCATCGCAAAAACTGTTCGAAGGACATTTTATACAACTTAGTACTAGCTTTATCAATTTAAGTCAAAATATCAAAATTCTAAATTTTGAAAAATTTTGAAAATGTTGTAAGGGGGGACCCTTATCACAAATTTACACCTAAATTAAGGGTTTTTCTTCGATATTTTCCACAATTTTCATCGCAAAGACTTTTCGAAGGACTTTTTATACAACTTAGTACAAGCTTTATCAATTTAAGTCAAAATATCAAAATTCTAAATTTTGAAAAATTTTGAAGATGTTGTAAGGGGGGACCCTTATCACAAATTTACACCTAAATTAAGGGTTTTTCTTCGATATTTTCCACAATTTTCATCGCAAAGACTTTTCGAAGGACATTTTATACTACTTATTACTAGCTTTATCAATTTAAGTCAAAATATCAAAATTCTAAATTTTGAAAAATTTTGAAAAGTTTGTAAGGGGACACCATTATCACAAATTTACACCTAAATTAAGGGTTTTTCTTCGATATTTTCCACAATTTTCATCGCAAAGACTTTTCGAAGGACATTTTATACTACTTATGACTAGCTTTATCAATTTAAGTCAAAATATCAAAATTCTAAATTTTGGAAAATTTTGAAAATGTTGTAAGGGTGGACCCTTATCACAAATTTACACCTAAATTAAGGGTTTTTCTTCGATATTTTCCACAATGTTCATCGCAAAGACTTTTCGAAGGACTTTTTATACAACTTAGTACTAGCTTTATCAATTTAAGTCAAAATATCAAAATTCTAAATTTTGAAAAATTTTGAAAATGTTGTAAGGGGCGACCCTTAACACAAATTTACACCTAAATTAAGGGTTTTTCTTCGATATTTTCCACAATGTTCATCGCAAAGACTTTTCGAAGGACTTTTTATACTACTTATGACTAACTTCATCAATTTAAATCAAAATATCAAAATTCTAAATTTTGAAAAATTTTGAAAATGTTGTAAGGGGGGACCCTTATCACAAATTTACACCAAAATTAAGGGGTTTTCTTCGATATTTTCTACAATTTTCATCGCAGGACTTTTTCGAAGGACATTTTATACTACTTATGACTAGCTTTATCAATTTAAATCAAAATATCAAAATTATAAATTTTGAAAAATTTTGAAAATGTTGTAAGGGGGGACCCTTATCACAAATTTACACCAAAATTCAGGGTTTTTCTTCGATATTTTTATCGCAAACACTTTTCGAAGGACTTTTTATACTACTTATTACTAGCTTTATCAATTTAAGTCAAAATATCAAAATTCTAAATTTTGAAAAATTTTGAAAATGTTGTAAGTGGGGACCTCTATCACAAATTTACACCTAAATTAAGGGTTTTTCTTCGATATTTTCCACAATTTTCATCGCAGGACTTTTTCGAAGGACTTTTTATACTACTTATGACTAGCTTTATCAATTTAAGTCAAAATATCAAAATTCTAAATTTTGAAAAATTTTGAAAATGTTGTTATCACAAATTTACATCTAAATTAAGGGTTTTTCTTCGATATTTTCCACAATTTTCATCGCAAAGACTTTTCGAAGGACATTTTATACTACTTATTACTAGCTTTATCAATTTAAGTCAAAATATCAAAATTCTAAATTTTGAAAAATTTTGAAAATGTTGTAAGGGGGGACCATTATCACAAATGTACACCCAAATTAAGGGTTTTTCTTCGATATTTACTACAATTTTCATCGCAAAGACTGTTCGAAGGACATTTTATACAACTTAGTACTAGCTTTATCAATTTAAGTCAAAATATCAAAATTCTAAATTTTGAAAAATTTTGAAAAATTTTGAAAATGTTGTAAGGGGGGACCCTTATCACAAATGTACACCTAAATTAAGTGTTTTTCTTCGATATTTTCTACAATTTTCATCGCAGGACTTTTTCGAAGGACTTTTTATACTACTTATGACTAGCTTTATCAATTTAAATCAAAATATCAAAATTATAAATTTTGAAAAATTTTGAAAATGTTGTAAGGGGGGACCCTTATCACAAATTTACGCCAAAATTAAGGGTTTTTCTTCGATATTCTTATCGCAAACACTTTTCGAAGGACTTTTTATACTACTTATTACTAGCTTTATCAATTTAAGTCAAAATATCAAAATTCTTAATTTTGAAAAATTTTGAAAATGTTGTAAGTGGGGCCCATATCACAAATTTACACCTAAATTAAGGGGTTTTCTTCGATATTTTCCATAATTTTCATCGCAAACACTTTTCGAAGGACTTTTTATACTACTTATGACTAACTTCATCAATTTAAATCAAAATATCAAAATTCTAAATTTTGAAAAATTTTGAAAATGTTGTAAGGGGGGACCCTTATCACAAATTTACGCCAAAATTAAGGGTTTTTCTTCGATATTCTTATCGCAAACACTTTTCGAAGGACTTTTTATACAACTTAGTACTAACTTTATCAATTTAAGTCAAAATATCAAAATTCTAAATTTTGAAATATTTTGAAAATGTTGTAAGGGGGGACCCTTATCACAAATTTACACCTTAATTAGGGGTTTTTCTTCGATATTTTCCACAATTTTCATCGCAGGACTTTTTCGAAGGACTTTTTATACTACTTATGACTAGCTTTATCAATTTAAGTCAAAATATCAAAATTCTAAATTTTGAAAAATTTTGAAAATGTTATCACAAATTTACACCTAAATTAAGGGTTTTTCTTCAATATTTTCCACAATTTTCATCGCAAAAGACTTTTCGAAGGACATTTTATACTACTTATTACTAGCTTTATCAATTTAAGTCAAAATATCAAAATTCTAAATTTTGAAAAATTTTGAAAATGTTGTAAGGGGGCACCATTATCACAAATTTACACCTAAATTAAGGGTTTTTCTTCGATATTTTCCACAATTTTCATCGCAAAGACTTTTCGAAGGACATTTTATACTACTTATTACTAGCTTTATCAATTTAAGTCAAAATATCAAAATTCTAAATTTTGGAAAATTTTGAAAATGTTGTAAGGGTGGACCCTTATCACAAATTTACACCTAAATTAAGGGTTTTTCTTCGATATTTTCCACAATGTTCATCGCAAAGACTTTTCGAAGGACTTTTTATACAACTTAGTACTAGCTTTATCAATTTAAGTCAAAATATCAAAATTCTAAATTTTGAAAAATTTTTAAAAATTTTGAAAAATTTGAAAATGTTGTAAGGGGGGACCCTTATCACAAATTTACACCTAAATTAAGGGTTTTTCTTCGATATTTTCCACAATTTTCATCGCAAAGACTTTTCGAAGGACATTTTATACTACTTATTACTAGCTTTATCAATTTAAGTCAAAATATCAAAATTCTAAATTTTGAAAAATTTTGAAAATGTTGTAAGGGGGGACCATTATCACAAATGTACAGCTAAATTAAGTGTTTTTCTTCGATATTTTCTACAAATTTCATCGCAAAGACTTTTCGAAGGACTTTTTATACTACTTATGACTAACTTCATCAATTTAAATCAAAATATCAAAATTCTAAATTTTGAAAAATTTTGAAAATGTTGTAAGGGGGGACCCTTATCACAAATTTACACCTAAATTAAGGGGTTTTCTTCGATATTTTCTACAATTTTCATCGCAGGACTTTTTCGAAGGACATTTTATACTACTTATGACTAGCTTTATCAATTTAAATCAAAATATCAAAATTCTAAATTTTGAAAAATTTTGAAAATGTTGTAAGGGGGGACCCTTATCACAAATGTACACCTAAATTAAGGGTTTTTCTTCGATATTTTTATCGCAAACACTTTTCGAAGGACTTTTTATACTACTTATTACTAGCTTCATCAATTTAAGTCAAAATATCAAAATTCTAAATTTTGAAAAATTTTGAAAATGTTGTAAGTGGGGACCTCTATCACAAATTTACACCTAAATTAAGGGTTTTTCTTCGATATTTTCCACAATTTTCATCGCAGGACTTTATCGAAGGACTTTTTATACTACTTATGACTAGCTTTATCAATTTAAGTCAAAATATCAAAATTCTAAATTTTGAAAAATTTTGAAAATGTTGTTATCACAAATTTACACCTAAATTAAGGGTTTTTCTTCAATATTTTCCACAATTTTCATCGCAAAGACTTTTCGAAGGACATTTTATACTACTTATTACTTGCTTTATCAATTTAAGTCAAAATATCAAAATTCTAAATTTTGAAAAATTTTGAAAATGTTGTAAGGGGGGACCATTATCACAAATGTACACCTAAATTAAGGGTTTTTCTTCGATATTTTCCACAATGTTCATCGCAAAGACTTTTCGAAGGACTTTTTATACAACTTAGTACTAATTTTATCAATTTAAGTCAAAATATCAAAATTCTAAATTTTGAAAAATTTTGAAAATGTTGTAGGGGGGGACCCTTATCACAAATTTACACCTAAATTAAGGGTTTTTCTTCGATATTTTTATCGCAAACACTTTTCGAAGGACTTTTTATACTACTTAGTACTAGCTTTATCAATTTAAGTCAAAATATCAAAATTCTAAATTTTGAAAAAATTTGAAAAATTTTGAAAATGTTGTAAGGGGGGACCCTTATCACAAATGTACACCTAAATTAAGTGTTTTTCTTCGATATTTTCTACAATTTTCATCGCAGGACTTTTTCGAAGGACTTTTTATACTACTTATGACTAGCTTTATCAATTTAAATCAAAATATCAAAATTATAAATTTTGAAAAATTTTGAAAATGTTGTAAGGGGACCCTTATCACAAATTTACACCTAAATTAAGGGTTTTTCTTCGATATTTTCCATAATTTTCATCGCAAAGACTTTTCGAAGGACTTTTTATACTACTTATGACTAGCTTCATCAATTTAAGTCAAAATATCAAAATTCTAAACTTTGAAAAATTTTGAAAATGTTGTAAGGGGGGACCCTTATCACAAATTTACAACTAAATTAAGGGTTTTTCTTCGATAATTTTATCACAAACACTTTTCGAAGGACTTTTTATACTACTTATGACTAGCTTTATCAATTTAAATCAATATAAAAATTCTAAATTTTGAAAAATTTTGAAAATGTTGTAAGGGGGGACCCTTATCACAAATTTACACCTAAATTAAGGGTTTTTCTTCGATATTTTCCATAATTTTCATCGCAAAGACTTTTCGAAGGACATTTTATACTACTTATGACTAGCTTTATCAATTTAAATCAAAATATCAAAATTCTAAATTTTGAAAAATTTTGAAAATGTTGTAAGGGGGGACCCTTATCACAAATTTACACCAAAATTAAGGGTTTTTCTTCGATATTTTTATCGCAAACACTTTTCGAAGGACTTTTTATACTACTTATTACTAGCTTTATCAATTTAAGTCAAAATATCAAAATTCTAAATTTTGAAAAATTTTGAAAATGTTGTAAGTGGGGACCTCTATCACAAATTTACACCTAAATTAAGGGTTTTTCTTCGATATTTTCCACAATTTTCATCGCAGGACTTTATCGAAGGGCTTTTTATACTACTTATGACTAGCTTTATCAATTTAAGTCAAAATATCAAAATTCTAAATTTTGAAAAATTTTGAAAATGTTGTTATCACAAATTTACACCTAAATTAAGGGTTTTTCTTCAATATTTTCCACAATTTTCATCGCAAAGACTTTTCGAAGGACATTTCATACTACTTATTACTAGCTTTATCAATTTAAGTCAAAATATCAAAATTCTAAATTTTGAAAAATTTTGAAAATGTTGTAAGGGGGGACCATTATCACAAATGTACACCTAAATTAAGGGTTTTTCTTCGATATTTTTATCGCAAACACTTTTCGAAGGACTTTTTATACTACTTAGTACTAGCTTTATCAATTTAAGTCAAAATATCAAAATTCTAAATTTTGAAAAAATTTGAAAAATTTTGAAAATGTTGTAGGGGGGGACCCTTATCACAAATTTACACCTAAATTAAGGGTTTTTCTTCGATATTTTTATCGCAAACACTTTTCGAAGGACTTTTTATACTACTTAGTACTAGCTTTATCAATTTAAGTCAAAATATCAAAATTCTAAATTTTGAAAAAATTTGAAAAATTTTGAAAATGTTGTAAGGGGGGACCCTTATCACAAATGTACACCTAAATTAAGTGTTTTTCTTCGATATTTTCTACAATTTTCATCGCAGGACTTTTTCGAAGGACTTTTTATACTACTTATTACTAGCTTTATCAATTTAAATCAAAATATCAAAATTATAAATTTTGAAAAATTTTGAAAATGTTGTAAGGGGACCCTTATCACAAATTTACACCTAAATTAAGGGTTTTTCTTCGATATTTTCCATAATTTTCATCGCAAAGACTTTTCGAAGGACTTTTTATACTACTTATGACTAGCTTCATCAATTTAAGTCAAAATATCAAAATTCTAAACTTTGAAAAATTTTGAAAATGTTGTAAGGGGGGACCCTTATCACAAATTTACAACTAAATTAAGGGTTTTTCTTCGATAATTTTATCACAAACACTTTTCGAAGGACTTTTTATACTACTTATGACTAGCTTTATCAATTTAAATCAATATCAAAATTCTAAATTTTGAAAAATTTTGAAAATGTTGTAAGGGGGGACCCATATCACAAATTTACACCTAAATTAAGGGTTTTTCTTCGATATTTTCCATAATTTTCATCGCAAACACTTTTCGAAGGACTTTTTATACTACTTATGACTAACTTCATCAATTTAAATCAAAATATCAAAATTCTAAATTTTGAAAAATTTTGAAAATGTTGTAAGGGCGGACCCTTATCACAAATTTACACCTAAATTAAGGGTTTTTCTTCGATATTTTCCACAATTTTCATCGCAGGACTTTTTCGAAGGACTTTTTATACTACTTATGACTAGCTTTATCAATTAAAGTCAAAATATCAAAATTCTAAATTTTGAAAAATTTTGAAAATGTTGTTATCACAAATTTACACCTAAATTAAGGGTTTTTCTTCAATATTTTCTACCATTTTCATCGCAAAGACTTTTCGAAGGACATTTTGGTAATTATTAAATATGTGCCCTCAGCAGCGATTTTTTTAAAATTTTTTTTACAGGTAGGGCTATATTTATGATGAATTTAGGTGAATGACAGAAGTCTCGGACTCTTTTAGTTTTTTTTTAATTGAATTTAGAAAATAATTAAATTTTGCATGTATTTTGTTGTTGGTCCATTCGCAGTAAAACGTCACACTGATGCGCACTGTGTCCCGCAAGCGTTTTATTTCAAACGAAATGTTATTTAGGCACAATAATGTTTTATTTTATGAGTTGAATGATGGGTGAGAATTACGGCGCCTGCAACTAGAACTCGTTGGTCGGCAGACTGGCGCCAACGAAGTTGTTTAATAGGTCAATATAAGTTGAGAATATCATATGCGTGCGGCAAACAAAGAGTACTTAATGTATGGAAATGGAGCGCCGCAGGCAAAAAATTTTTGAAAAAATAAAATCGCGCGCGCGATTTTATTTTTTCAAAAATTTTTTGCCTGCAGCGCGCTGTTTTTCTAAACACTTTCAATTTTCTTGCTTGCTCAGTTTTCATTTCAAATGAATCGGTTTGTTGGACACTGTACCATCAAAAAATGTTGCAGGCAGACTGGCGCCGTACACAAAAACGCAACAACAAAATACATGCAAATTTAATTATTTTCAAAATTCAATTAAAAAAAAACTAGAAGAGTCCGAGACTTCTGTCATTCACCTAAATTCATCATAAATATAGCCCTATCTGTAAAAAAAATTTAAAAAAAATCGCTGCTGAGGGCACATATTTAATAATTACCGACATTTTATACTACTTATGACTAGCTTTATCAATTTAAGTCAAAATATCAAAATTCTAAATTTTGAAAAATTTTGAAAATGTTGTTATCACAAATTTACACCTAAATTAAGGGTTTTTCTTCGATATTTACTACAATTTTCATCGCAAAGACTGTTCGAAGGACATTTTATACAACTTAGTACTAGCTTTATCAATTTAAGTCAAAATATCAAAATTCTAAATTTTGAAAAATTTTGAAAAATTTTGAAAAAGTTGTAAGGGGGGACCCTTATCACAAATTTACACCTAAATTAAGTGTTTTTCTTCGATATTTTCTACAATTTTCATCGCAGGACTTTTTCGAAGGACTTTTTATACTACTTATGACTAGCTTTATCAATTTAAATCAAAATATCAAAATTATACATTTTGAAAAATTTTGAAAATGTTGTAAGGGGGGACCCTTATCACAAATTTACACCAAAATTAAGGGTTTTTCTTCGATATTTTTATCGCAAACACTTTTCGAAGGACTTTTTATACTACTTATTACTAGCTTTATCAATTTAAGTCAAAATATCAAAATTCTAAATTTTGAAAAATTTTGAAAATGTTGTAAGTGGGGACCCATATCACAAATTTACACCTAAATTAAGGGTTTTTCTTCGATATTTTCCATAATTTTCATCGCAAAGACTTTTCGAAGGACTTTTTATACTACTTATGACTAACTTCATCAATTTAAATCAAAATATCAAAATTCTAAATTTTGAAAAATTTTGAAAATGTTGTAAGGGGGGACCCTTATCACAAATTTACACCTAAATTAAGGGTTTTTCTTCGATATTTTCCACAATTTTCATAGCAAGGACTTTTTCGAAGGGCTTTTATACTACTTATGACTAGCTTTATCAATTTAAATCAAAATATCAAAATTATAAATTTTGAAAAATTTTGAAAATGTTGTAAGGGGGGACCCTTATCACAAATTTACACCAAAATTAAGGGTTTTTCTTCGATATTTTTATCGCAAACACTTTTCGAAGGACTTTTTATACTACTTATTACTAGCTTTATCAATTTAAGTCAAAATATCAAAATTCTAAATTTTGAAAAATTTTGAAAATGTTGTTAGTGGGGACTCTATCCAAATTTACCTAAATTAGGGTTTTTTTTTATATGGGGACCCATATCACAAATTTACACCTAAATTAAGGGTTTTTCTTCGATATTTTCCATAATTTTCATCGCAAAGACTTTTCGAAGGACTTTTTATACTACTTATGACTAACTTCATCAATTTAAATCAAAATATCAAAATTCTAAATTTTGAAAAATTTTGAAAATGTTGTAAGGGGGGACCCTTATCACAAATTTACACCTAAATTAAGGGTTTTTCTTCGATATTTTCCACAATTTTCATCGCAAAGACTTTTCGAAGGGCATTTTATACTACTTATTACTAGCTTTATCAATTTAAGTCAAAATATCAAAATTCTAAATTTTGAAAAATTTTGAAAATGTTGTAAGGGGGGACCCTTATCACAAATTTACACCCAAATTAAGGGTTTTTCTTCAATATTTTCCACAATGTTCATCGCAAAGACTTTTCGAATGACATTTTATACTACTTATGACTAGGTTTAGCATTTTAAGTCAAAATATCAAAATTCTAAATTTTGAAAAATTTTGAAAATGTTGTAACGGTGGACCCTTATCACAAATTTACACCTAAATTAAGGGTTTTTCTTCGATATTTTCCACAATTTTCATCGCAGGACTTTTTCGAAGGACTTTTTATACTACTTATGACTAGCTTTATCAATTTAAGTCAAAATATCAAAATTCTAAATTTTGAAAAATTTTGAAAATGTTGTTATCACAAATTTACACCTAAATTAAGGGTTTTTCTTCAATATTTTCCACAATTTTCATCGCAAAGACTTTTCGAAGGACATTTTATACTACTTATTACTAGCTTTATCAATTTAAGTCAAAATATCAAAATTCTAAATTTTGAAAAATTTTGAAAATGTTGTAAGGGGGGACCATTATCACAAATGTACACCTAAATTAAGGGTTTTTCTTCGATATTTACTACAATTTTCATCGCAAAGACTGTTCGAAGGACATTTTATACAACTTAGTACTAGCTTTATCAATTTAAGTCATAATATCAAAATTCTAAATTTTGAAAAATTTTGAAAAAGTTGTAAGGGGGGACCATTATCACAAATTTACAGCTAAATTAAGTGTTTTTCTTCGATATTTTCTACAATTTTCATCGCAGGACTTTTTCGAAGGACTTTTTATACTACTTATGACTAGCTTTATCAATTTAAATCAAAATATCAAAATTATACATTTTGAAAAATTTTGAAAATGTTGTAAGGGGGGACCCTTATCACAAATTTACACCAAAATTAAGGGTTTTTCTTCGATATTTTTATCGCAAACACTTTTCGAAGGACTTTTTATACTACTTATTACTAGCTTTATCAATTTAAGTCAAAATATCAAAATTCTAAATTTTGAAAAATTTTGAAAATGTTGTTAGTGGGGATCTCTATCACAAATTTACACCTAAATTAAGGGTTTTTCTTCGATATTTTCCACAATGATGAGTGATATGGAGACCCATATCACAAATTTACACCTAAATTAAGGGTTTTTCTTCGATATTTTCCATAATTTTCATCGCAAAGACTTTTCGAAGGACTTTTTATACTACTTATGACTAACTTCATCAATTTAAATCAAAATATCAAAATTCTAAATTTTGAAAAATTTTGAAAATGTTGTAAGGGGGGACCCTTATCACAAATTTACACCTAAATTAAGGGTTTTTCTTCGATATTTTCCACAATTTTCATCGCAGGACTTTTTCGAAGGACTTTTTATACTACTTATGACTAGCTTTATCAATTTAAGTCAAAATATCAAAATTCTAAATTTTGAAAAATTTTGAAAATGTTGTTATCACAAATTTACACCTAAATTAAGGGTTTTTCTTCAATATTTTCCACAATTTTCATCGCAAAGACTTTTCGAAGGACATTTTATACTACTTATTACTAGCTTTATCAATTTAAGTCAAAATATCAAAATTCTAAATTTTGAAAAATTTTGAAAATGTTGTAAGGGGGGACCATTATCACAAATGTACACCTAAATTAAGGGTTTTTCTTCGATATTTACTACAATTTTCATCGCAAAGACTGTTCGAAGGACATTTTATACAACTTAGTACTAGCTTTATCAATTTAAGTCATAATATCAAAATTCTAAATTTTGAAAAATTTTGAAAAAGTTGTAAGGGGGGACCATTATCACAAATTTACAGCTAAATTAAGTGTTTTTCTTCGATATTTTCTACAATTTTCATCGCAGGACTTTTTCGAAGGACTTTTTATACTACTTATGACTAGCTTTATCAATTTAAATCAAAATATCAAAATTATACATTTTGAAAAATTTTGAAAATGTTGTAAGGGGGACCCTTATCACAAATTTACACCAAAATTAAGGGTTTTTCTTCGATATTTTTATCGCAAACACTTTTCGAAGGACTTTTATACTACTTATTACTAGCTTTATCAATTTAAGTCAAAATATCAAAATTCTAAATTTTGAAAAATTTTGAAAATGTTGTTATCACAAATTTACACCTAAATTAAGGGTTTTTCTTCAATATTTTCCACAATTTTCATCGCAAAGACTTTTCGAAGGACATTTTATACTACTTATTACTAGCTTTATCAATTTAAGTCAAAATATCAAAATTCTAAATTTTGAAAAATTTTGAAAATGTTGCAAGGGGGGACCATTATCACAAATGTACACCTAAATTAAGGGTTTTTCTTCGATATTTTCCACAATGTTCATCGCAAAGACTTTTCGAAGGACTTTTTATACTACTTATGACTAACTTCATCAATTTAAATCAAATAATCAAAATTCTAAATTTTGAAAAATTTTGAAAATGTTGTAAGGGGGGACCCTTATCACAAATTTACACATAAATTAAGTGTTTTTCTTCGATATTTTCTACAATTTTAATCGCAGGACTTTTTCGAAGGACTTTTTATACTACTTATGACTAGCTTTATCAATTTAAATCAAAATATCAAAATTATAAATTTTGAAAAATTTTGAAAATGTTGTAACGGGGGACCCTTATCACAAATTTACACCAAAAATAAGGGTTCTTCTTCGATATTTTTATCGCAAACACTTTTCGAAGGACTTTTTATACTACTTATTACTAGCTTTATCAATTTAAGTCAAAATATCAAAATTCTAAATTTTGAAAATTTTGAAAATGTTGTAAGTGGGGACCCATATCACAAATTTACACCTAAATTAAGGGTTTTTCTTCGATATTTTCCATAATTTTCATCGCAAAGACTTTTCGAAGGACTTTTTATACTACTTATGACTAACTTCATCAATTTAAATCAAAATATCAAACTTCTAAATTTTTAAAAATTTTGAAAATGTTGTAACGGGGGACCCTTATCACAAATTTACACCAAAAATAAGGGTTCTTCTTCGATATTTTTATCGCAAACACTTTTCGAAGGACTTTTTATACTACTTATTACTAGCTTTATCAATTTAAGTCAAAATATCAAAATTCTAAATTTTGAAAATTTTGAAAATGTTGTAAGTGGGGACCCATATCACAAATTTACACCTAACTTAAGGGTTTTTCTTCGATATTTTCCACAATGTTCATCGCAAAGACTTTTCGAAGGACTTTTTATACAACTTAGTACAAGCTTTATCAATTTAAGTCAAAATATCAAAATTCTAAATTTTCAAAAATTTTGAAGATGTTGTAAGAGGGGGACCCTTATCACAAATTTACACCTAAATTAAGGGTTTTTCTTCAATATTTTCCACAATGTTCATCGCAAAGACTTTTCGAAGGACTTTTTATACAACTTAGTACTAGCTTTATCAATTTAAGTCAAAATATCAAAATTCTAAATTTTGAAAAATTTTGAAAATGTTGTAAGGGGGAACCCTTATCACAAATTTACACCTAAATTAAGGGTTTTTCTTCGATATTTTCCACAATGTTCATCGCAAAGACTTTTCGAAGGACTTTTTATACAACTTAGTACAAGCTTTATCAATTTAAGTCAAAATGTCAAAATTCTAAATTTTGAAAAATTTTGAAAATGTTGTAAGGGGGAACCCTCATCACAAATTTACACCAAGGACATTTTATACTACTTATTACTAGCTTTATCAATTTAAGTCAAAATATCAAAATTCTAAATTTTGAAAATGTTGTAAGGGGGGACCATTATCACAAATTTACAGCTAAATTAAGTGTTTTTCTTCGATATTTTCTACAATTTTCATCGCAGGACTTTTTCGAAGTAATTTTTATACTACTTATGACTAGCTTTATCAATTTAAATCAAAATATCAAAATTATAAATTTTGAAAAATTTTGAAAATGTTGTAAGGGGGGACCCTTATCACAAATTTACACCAAAATTAAGGGTTTTTCTTCGATATTTTTATCGCAAACACTTTTCGAAGGACTTTTTATACTACTTATTACTAGCTTTATCAATTTAAGTCAAAATATCAAAATTCTAAATTTTGAAAAATTTTGAAAATGTTGTTTTCACAAATTTACACCTAAATTAAGGGTTTTTCTTCAATATTTTCCATAATTTTCATCGCAAAGACTTTTCGAAGGACTTTTTATACTACTTATGACTAACTTCATCAATTTAAATCAAAATATCAAAATTCTAAATTTTGAAAAATTTTGAAAATGTTGTTTTCACAAATTTACACCTAAATTAAGGGTTTTTCTACAATATTTTCCACAATTTTCATCGCAAAGACTTTTCGAAGGACATTTTATACTACTTATTACTAGCTTTATCAATTTAAGTCAAAATATCAATATTCTAAATTTTGAAAAATTTTGAAAATGTTTTAAGGGGGGACCATTATCACAAATGTACACCTAAATTAAAGGTTTTTCTTCGATATTTACTACAATTTTCATCGCAAAAACTGTTCGAAGGACATTTTATACAACTTAGTACTAGCTTTATCAATTTAAGTCAAAATATCAAAATTCTAAATTTTGAAAAATTTTGAAAAATTTTGAAAATGTTGTAAGGGGGGACCCTTATCACAAATTTACACCTAAATTAAGGGTTTTTCTTCGATATTTTCCACAATGTTCATCGCAAAGACTTTTCGAAGGACTTTTTATACAACTTAGTACAAGCTTTATCAATTTAAGTCAAAATATCAAAATTCTAAATTTTGAAAAATTTTGAAGATGTTGTAAGGGGGGACCCTTATCACAAATTTACACCTAAATTAAGGGTTTTTCTTCGATATTTTCCACAATTTTCATCGCAAAGACTTTTCGAAGGACATTTTATACTACTTATTACTAGCTTTATCAATTTAAGTCAAAATATCAAAATTCTAAGTTTTGAAAAATTTTGAAAATGTTGTAAGGGGGCACCATTATCACAAATTTACACCTAAATTAAGGGTTTTTCTTCGATATTTTCCACAATTTTCATCGCAAAGACTTTTCGAAGGACATTTTATACTACTTATGACTAGCTTTATCAATTTAAGTCAAAATATCAAAATTCTAAACTTTGGAAAATTTTGAAAATGTTGTAAGGGTGGACCCTTATCACAAATTTACACCTAAATTAAGGGTTTTTCTTCGATATTTTCCACAATGTTCATCGCAAAGACTTTTCGAAGGACTTTTTATACAACTTAGTACTAGCTTTATCAATTTAAGTCAAAATATCAAAATTCTAAATTTTGAAAAATTTTTAAAAATTTTGAAAAAATTTGAAAATGTTGTAAGGGGGGACCCTTATCACAAATTTACACCTAAATTAAGGGTTTTTCTTCGATATTTTCCACAATTTTCATCGCAAAGACTTTTCGAAGGACATTTTATACTACTTATTACTAGCTTTATCAATTTAAGTCAAAATATCAAAATTCTAAATTTTGAAAAATTTTGAAAATGTTGTAAGGGGGGACCATTATCACAAATTTACACCAAAATTAAGGGTTTTTCTTCGATATTTTTATCGCAAACACTTTTCGAAGGACTTTTTATACTACTTATTACTAGCTTTATCAATTTAAGTCAAAATATCAAAATTCTAAATTTTGAAAAATTTTGAAAATGTTGTAAGGGGGGACCCTTATCACAAATGTACACCTAAATTAAGGGTTTTTCTTCGATATTTTTATCGCAAACACTTTTCGAAGGACTTTTTATACTACTTATTACTAGCTTCATCAATTTAAGTCAAAATATCAAAATTCTAAATTTTGAAAAATTTTGAAAATGTTGTAAGGGGGGACCCTTATCACAAATTTACACCTAAATTAAGGGTTTTTCTTCGATATTTTCCACAATTTTCATCGCAGGACTTTTTCGAAGGACTTTTTATACTACTTATGACTAGCTTTATCAATTTAAGTCAAAATATCAAAATTCTAAATTTTTAAAATTTTTGAAAATGTTGTTATCACAAATTTACACCTAAATTAAGGGTTTTTCTTCGATATTTACTACAATTTTCATCGCAAAGACTGTTCGAAGGACATTTTATACAACTTAGTACTAGCTTTATCAATTTAAGTCATAATATCAAAATTCTAAATTTTGAAAAATTTTGAAAAAGTTGTAAGTTGTTGTTCATCGCAGGACTTTTTCGAAGGACTTTTTATACTACTTATGACTAGCTTTATCAATTTAAATCAAAATATCAAAATTATACATTTTGAAAAATTTTGAAAATGTTGTAAGGGGGACCCTTATCACAAATTTACACCAAAATTAAGGGTTTTTCTTCGATATTTTTATCGCAAACACTTTTCGAGGGACTTTTTATACTACTTATTACTATCTTTATCAATTTAAGTCAAAATATCAAAATTCTAAATTTTGAAAAATTTTGAAAATGTTGTTATCACAAATTTACACCTAAATTAAGGGTTTTTCTTCAATATTTTCCACAATTTTCATCGCAAAGACTTTTCGAAGGACATTTTATACTACTTATTACTAGCTTTATCAATTTAAGTCAAAATATCAAAATTCTAAATTTTGAAAAATTTTGAAAATGTTGCAAGGGGGGACCATTATCACAAATGTACACCTAAATTAAGGGTTTTTCTTCGATATTTTCCACAATGTTCATCGCAAAGACTTTTCGAAGGACTTTTTATACTACTTATGACTAACTTCATCAATTTAAATCAAATAATCAAAATTCTAAATTTTGAAAAATTTTGAAAATGTTGTAAGGGGGGACCCTTATCACAAATTTACACATAAATTAAGTGTTTTTCTTCGATATTTTCTACAATTTTAATCGCAGGACTTTTTCGAAGGACTTTTATACTACTTATGACTAGCTTTATCAATTTAAATCAAAATATCAAAATTATAAATTTTGAAAAATTTTGAAAATGTTGTAAGGGGGGACCCTTATCACAAATTTACACCAAAAATAAGGGTTCTTCTTCGATATTTTTATCGCAAACACTTTTCGAAGGACTTTTTATACTACTTATTACTAGCTTTATCAATTTAAGTCAAAATATCAAAATTCTAAATTTTGAAAATTTTGAAAATGTTGTAAGTGGGGACCCATATCACAAATTTACACCTAAATTAAGGGTTTTTCTTCGATATTTTCCATAATTTTCATCGCAAAGACTTTTCGAAGGACTTTTTATACTACTTATGACTAACTTCATCAATTTAAATCAAAATATCAAACTTCTAAATTTTTAAAAATTTTGAAAATGTTGTAAGGGGGGACCCTTATCACAAATTTACACCAAGGACATTTTATACTACTTATTACTAGCTTTATCAATTTAAGTCAAAATATCAAAATTCTAAATTTTGAAAAATTTTGAAGATGTTGTAAGGGGGGACCCTTATCACAAATTTACACCTAACTTAAGGGTTTTTCTTCGATATTTTCCACAATGTTCATCGCAAAGACTTTTCGAAGGACTTTTTATACAACTTAGTACAAGCTTTATCAATTTAAGTCAAAATATCAAAATTCTAAATTTTCAAAAATTTTGAAAAAGTTGTAAGGGGGGACCATTATCACAAATTTACAGCTAAATTAAGTGTTTTTCTTCGATATTTTCTACAATTTTCATCGCAGGACTTTTTCGAAGGACTTTTTATACTACTTATGACTAGCTTTATCAATTTAAATCAAAATATCAAAATTATACATTTTGAAAAATTTTGAAAATGTTGTAAGGGGGACCCTTATCACAAATTTACACCAAAATTAAGGGTTTTTCTTCGATATTTTTATCGCAAACACTTTTCGAGGGACTTTTTATACTACTTATTACTATCTTTATCAATTTAAGTCAAAATATCAAAATTCTAAATTTTGAAAAATTTTGAAAATGTTGTTATCACAAATTTACACCTAAATTAAGGGTTTTTCTTCAATATTTTCCACAATTTTCATCGCAAAGACTTTTCGAAGGACATTTTATACTACTTATTACTAGCTTTATCAATTTAAGTCAAAATATCAAAATTCTAAATTTTGAAAAATTTTGAAAATGTTGCAAGGGGGGGACCATTATCACAAATGTACACCTAAATTAAGGGTTTTTCTTCGATATTTTCCACAATGTTCATCGCAAAGACTTTTCGAAGGACTTTTTATACTACTTATGACTAACTTCATCAATTTAAATCAAATAATCAAAATTCTAAATTTTGAAAAATTTTGAAAATGTTGTAAGGGGGACCCTTATCACAAATTTACACATAAATTAAGTGTTTTTCTTCGATATTTTCTACAATTTTAATCGCAGGACTTTTTCGAAGGACTTTTTATACTACTTATGACTAGCTTTATCAATTTAAATCAAAATATCAAAATTATAAATTTTGAAAAATTTTGAAAATGTTGTAAGGGGGGACCCTTATCACAAATTTACACCAAAAATAAGGGTTCTTCTTCGATATTTTTATCGCAAACACTTTTCGAAGGACTTTTTATACTACTTATTACTAGCTTTATCAATTTAAGTCAAAATATCAAAATTCTAAATTTTGAAAATTTTGAAAATGTTGTAAGTGGGGACCCATATCACAAATTTACACCTAAATTAAGGGTTTTTCTTCGATATTTTCCATAATTTTCATCGCAAAGACTTTTCGAAGGACTTTTTATACTACTTATGACTAACTTCATCAATTTAAATCAAAATATCAAACTTCTAAATTTTTAAAAATTTTGAAAATGTTGTAAGGGGGGACCCTTATCACAAATTTACACCAAGGACATTTTATACTACTTATTACTAGCTTTATCAATTTAAGTCAAAATATCAAAATTCTAAATTTTGAAAAATTTTGAAGATGTTGTAAGGGGGGACCCTTATCACAAATTTACACCTAACTTAAGGGTTTTTCTTCGATATTTTCCACAATGTTCATCGCAAAGACTTTTCGAAGGACTTTTTATACAACTTAGTACAAGCTTTATCAATTTAAGTCAAAATATCAAAATTCTAAATTTTCAAAAATTTTGAAGATGTTGTAAGAGGGGGACCCTTATCACAAATTTACACCTAAATTAAGGGTTTTTCTTCAATATTTTCCACAATGTTCATCGCAAAGACTTTTCGAAGGACTTTTTATACAACTTAGTACTAGCTTTATCAATTTAAGTTAAAATATCAAAATTCTAAATTTTGAAAAATTTTGAAAATGTTGTAAGGGGGAACCCTTATCACAAATTTACACCTAAATTAAGGGTTTTTCTTCGATATTTTCCACAATGTTCATCGCAAAGACTTTTCGAAGGACTTTTTATACAACTTAGTACAAGCTTTATCAATTTAAGTCAAAATGTCAAAATTCTAAATTTTGAAAAATTTTGAAAATGTTGTAAGGGGGAACCCTCATCACAAATTTACACCAAGGACATTTTATACTACTTATTACTAGCTTTATCAATTTAAGTCAAAATATCAAAATTCTAAATTTTGAAAATGTTGTAAGGGGGGACCATTATCACAAATTTACATCTAAATTAAGTGTTTCTCTTCGATATTTTCTACAATTTTCATCGCAGGACTTTTTCGAAGTAATTTTTATACTACTTATGACTAGCTTTATCAATTTAAATCAAAATATCAAAATTATAAATTTTGAAAAATTTTGAAAATGTTGTAAGGGGGGACCATTATCACAAATTTACACCAAAATTAAGGGTTTTTCTTCGATATTTTTATCGCAAACACTTTTCGAAGGACTTTTTATACTACTTATTACTAGCTTTATCAATTTAAGTCAAAATATCAAAATTCTAAATTTTGAAAAATTTTGAAAATGTTGTAAGGGGGGACCCTTATCACAAATGTACACCTAAATTAAGGGTTTTTCTTCGATATTTTTATCGCAAACACTTTTCGAAGGACTTTTTATACTACTTATTACTAGCTTTATCAATTTAAGTCAAAATATCAAAATTCTAAATTTTGAAAATTTTGAAAATGTTGTAAGTGGGGACCCATATCACAAATTTACACCTAAATTAAGGGTTTTTTATCGGTTGTCGGTAGTCGTGAGTCGATAGTCGTGACTCAATAGTCGTGAGTCGATAGTCGTGAGTCGATAGTCGTGAGTCGATAGTCGTGAGTCGATAGTCTTGAGTCGATAGTCGTGGGTCGATAGCCCTGAGTCGGAAGACAGAAGTCGGAAGACGGAAGTCAGAAGACGGAAGTAGGAAGACGGAAGTCGGAAGACGGAAGTCGGAAAACGGAAGTTGGAAGAAAGAAGTCGGAAGACGGAAGTCGGAAAACGGAAAACGGAAGTCGGAAGACAGAAGTCGGAAGACGGAAGTCGGAGGACGGAAGTCGGTTCTCGGTTGCTGGTAGTCGTGAGTCGGTTGTCGTGAGTCGGTTGTCGTGAGTCAGTTGTTGGTAGTCGGTAGTCGTGAATCGATAGTCGGTAGTCGGAAGTCAGTTATCGGTTGTGAGTCGGTTGTCGTGAGTCGGTAGTCGGAAGGTGGTTATCGGTTGTCGGTAGTCGTGAGTCGGTTGTCGTGAGTCGATAGTCGTGAGTCGATAGTCGTGAGTCGATAGTCGTGAGTCGATAGTCGTGAGTCGATAGTCGTGAGTCGATAGTCGTGAGTCGATAGTCGTGAGTCGATAGTCGTGAGTCGATAGTCGTGAGTCGATAGCCGTGAATCGATAGTCGTGAGTCGATAGTCGTGAGTCGATAGTCGTGAGTCGGAAGACGTAAGTCGGAAGACGGAAGTCGGAAGACGGAAGACGGAAGTCGGAATTCGGAAGACGGAAGTCGGAAGACGGAAGTCGGAAGACGGAAGTCGGAAGACGGAAGTCGGAAGACGGAAGTCGGAAGACGGAAGTCGGAAGACGGAAGTCGGAAGACGGAAGTCGGAAGACGGAAGTCGGAAGACGGAAGTCGGTTCTCGGTTGCTGGTAGTCGGTTGTCGTGAGTCGGTTGTCGTGAGTCGAAAGTCGTGATTCGATATTCGTGAGTCGATAGTCGTGAGTCGATAGTCGTGAGTCGATAGTCGTGAGTCGATAGTCGTGAGTCGATAGTCTTGAGTCGATAGTCGTGGGTCGATAGCCGTGAGTCGGAAGACAGAAGTCGAAAGACGGAAGTCGGAAGACGGAAGTCGGAAGACGGAAGTCGGAAGACGGAAGTCAGAAGACGGAAGTCGGAATACGGAAGTCGGAAGACAGAAGTCGGAAGACAGAAGTCGGAAGACGGAAGTCGGAAGACGGAAGACGGAAGTCGGTTTTCGGTTGCTGGTAGTCCGTTGTCGTGAGTCGGTTGTCGTGAGGCGATAGTCGTGATTCGATAGTCGTGAGTCGATAGTCGGTAGTCGATAGTCGTTAGTCGATAATCGTGAGTCGATAGTCGTGAGTCGATATCGTTAGTCGATAGTCGTGAGTCGATAGTCGTGAGTCGATAAACGTGAGTCGATAGTCGTGAGTCGATAGTCTTGAGTCGATAGTCGTGAGTCGATAGTCTTGAGTCGATAGTCGTGAGTCGATAGTCGTGAGTCGATAGTCGTGTGTCGGAAGTCGGAAGAGGGAAGTCGGTAGACGGAAGTCGGTAGACGGAAGTCGGTAGACGGAAGTCGGTAGACGGAAGTCGGTAGACGGAAGTCGGTAGACGGAAGTCGGTAGACGGAAGTCGGTAGACGGAAGTCGGTAGACGGAAGTCGGTAGACGGAAGTCGGTAGACGGAATTCGGATGTCTGAACACGGAATTCGGAAGACGGAAGACGGCAGTCGGAAGACGGAAGTCGGAAGACGGAAGTCGGTTCTCGGTTGCTGGTAGTCGGTTGTCGTGAGCCGGTTGTCGTGGATGTCTGAACACGGAATTCGGAAGACGGAAGTCGGAAGACGGAAGACGGCAGTCGGAAGACGGAAGTCGGAAGACGGAAGTCGGTTCTCGGTTGCTGGTAGTCGGTTGTCGTGAGTCGGTTGTCGTGAGTCGATAGTCGTGAGTCGATAGTCGTGAGTCGATAGTCGTGAGTCGATAGTCGTGAGTCGATAGTCGTGAGTCGATAGACGTGAGTCGGTAGTCGATTGTCGAGAGTTGTGAGTCGGAAGTCGGAAGAGGGAAGTCGGTAGACGGAAGTCGGATGTCTGAAGACGGAATTCGGAAGACGGAAGTCGGAAGACGGAAGTCGGAAGACGGAAGACGGCAGTCGGAAGACGGAAGTCGGTTTTCGGTTGCTGGTAGTCCGTTGTCGTGAGTCGGTTGTCGTGAGGCGATAGTCGTGATTCGATAGTCGTGATTCGATAGTCGTGAGTCGATAATCGTGAGTCGATAGTCGAGTCGATAGTCGTGAGTCGATAGTCGTGAGTCGATAGTCGTGAGTCGATAGTCGTGAGTCGATAGTCGTGAGTCGACAGACGTGAGTCGGTAGTCGGTTGTCGAGAGTCGTGAGTCGGAAGTCGGAAGAGGGAAGTCGGTAGACGGAAGTCGGTAGACGGAAGTCGGATGTCTGAAGACGGAATTCGGAAGACGGAAGTCGGAAGACGGAAGTCGGAAGACGGAAGACGGCAGTCGGAAGACGGAAGTCGGAAGACGGAAGTCGGAAGTCGGTTTTCGGTTGCCGGTAGTCCGTTGTCGTGAGTCGGTTGTCGTGAGGCGATAGTCGTGATTCGATAGTCGTGAGTCGATAATCGTGAGTCGATAGTCGTGATTCGATAGTCGTGAGTCGATAATCGTGAGTCGATAGTCGTGAGTCGATAGTCGTGAGTCGATAGTCGTGAGTCGATAGTCGTGAGTCGATAGTCATGAGTCGATAGTCGTGAGTCGGAAGTCGGAAGACGGAAGTCGGAAAACGGAAGTTGGAAGACAGAAGTCGGAAGACGGAAGTCGGAAGACGGAAGTCGGACATCGGAAGTCGGAAGTCGGAAGACAGAAGTCGGAAGTCGGAAGACGGAAGTCGGAAGTTGGAAGACGGAAGTCGGAAGACGGAAGTTGGAAGACGGAAGTCGGAAGACGGAAGTCGGTTCTCGGTTGCTGGTAGTCGGTTGTCGTGAGTCGGTTGCAGTGAGTCGAAAGTCGTGATTCGATAGTCGTGAGTCGATAGTCGTGAGTCGATAGTCGTGAGTCGATAGTCGTGAGTCGATAGTCGTGAGTCGATAGTCGTGAGTCGATAGTCGTGACTCAATAGTCGTGAGTCGATAGTCGTGAGTCGATAGTCGTGAGTCGATAGTCGTGAGTCGATAGTCGTGAGTCGATAGTCGTGACTCAATAGTCGTGAGTCGATAGTCGTGAGTCGGTTGTCGTGAGTCGGTTGTCGTAAGTCGGTAGTCGTGAGTCGATAGTCGTGAGTCGATAGTCGTGAGTCGATAGTCGTGAGTCGATAGTCGTGAGTCGATAGTCGTGAGTCGGTAGTCGATTGTCGAGAGTTGTGAGTCGGAAGTCGGAAGAGGGAAGTCGGTAGACGGAAGTCGGAAGACAGAAGTCGGAAGACGGAAGTCGGAAGTTGGAAGACGGAAGTCGGAAGACGGAAGTTGGAAGACGGAAGTCGGAAGACGGAAGTCGGTTCTCGGTTGCTGGTAGTCGGTTGTCGTGAGTCGGTTGCAGTGAGTCGAAAGTCGTGATTCGATAGTCGTGAGTCGATAGTCGTGAGTCGATAGTCGTGAGTCGATAGTCGTGAGTCGATAGTCGTGAGTCGATAGTCGTGAGTCGATAGTCGTGAGTCGATAGTCGTGACTCAATAGTCGTGAGTCGATAGTCGTGAGTCGATAGTCGTGAGTCGATAGTCGTGAGTCGATAGTCGTGACTCAATAGTCGTGAGTCGATAGTCGTGAGTCGATAGTCGAGAGTCGAGAGTCGATAGTCGTGAGTCGATAGTCGCGAGTCGATAGTCGTGAGTCGATAGTCGTGAGTCGATAGTCGTGAGTCGATAGTCGTGAGTCGATAGTCGTGAGTCGATAGTCGTGAGTCGATAGCCGTGAACTCGAAAGACGGAAGTCGGAAGACGGAAGTCGGAAGTCGGAAGACGGAAGTCGGAAGTCGGAAGACGGAAGTCGGAAGACGGAAGTCGGAAGACGGAAGTCGGTTCTCGGTTGCTGGTAGTCGGTTGTCGTGATTCGATAGTCGTTAGTCGATAGTCGTGACTCAATAGTCGTGAGTCGATAGTCGTGGGTCGATCGTCGTGAGTCGATAGTCGTGAGTCGAAAGTCTTGAGTCGATAGTCGTGGGTCGATAGTCGTGACTCAATAGTCGTGAGTCGATAGTCGTGAGTCGATCGTCGTGAGTCGATAGTCGTGATTCGAAAGTCTTGAGTCGATAGTCGTGGGTCGATAGCCCTGAGTCGGAAGACGGAAGTCGGAAGACAAAAGTCGGAAGACGGAAATCGGAAAACGGAAGTCGGAAGACGGAAGTTGGAAAACAGAAGTCGGAAAACGGAAGTTGGAAGACAGAAGTCGGAAGTCGGAAGACGGAAGTCGGAAGACGGAAGTCGGAAAACGGAAGTCGGAAGACAGAAGTCGGAAGACGGAAGTCGGTTCTCGGTTGCTGGTAGTCGGTTGTCGTGAGTCGGTTGTCGTGAGTCGAAAGTCGTGAGTCGATAGTCGTGACTCAATAGTCGTGAGTCGATAGTCGTGAGTCGATAGTCGATAGTCGAGAGTCGAGAGTCGATAGTCGTGAGTCGATAGTCGCGAGTCGATAGTCGTGAGTCGATAGTCGTGAGTCGATAGTCGTGAGTCGATAGTCGTGAGTCGAAAGTAGTGAGTCGATAGTCGTGAGTCGATAGTCGTGACTCAATAGTCGTGAGTCGATAGTCGTGAGTCGATAGTCGTGAGTCGTGAGTCGATAGCCGTTAGTCGATAGTCGTGAGTCGATAGCCGTGAACTCGAAAGACGGAAGTCGGAAGTCGGAAGACGGAAGTCGGAAGACGGAAGTCGGAAGTCGGAAGACGGAAGTCGGAAGACGGAAGTCGGAAGACGGAAGTCGGAAGACGGAAGTCGGTTCTCGGTTGCTGGTAGTCGGTTGTCGTGAGTCGGTTGTCGTGAGTCGAAAGTCGTGATTCGATAGTCGTGAGTCGATAGTCGTGACTCAAAAGTCGTGAGTCGATAGTCGTGAGTCGATCGCCGTGAGTCGATAGTCGTGAGTCGAAAGTCTTGAGTCGATAGTCGTGGGTCGATAGCCCTGAGTCGGAAGACGGAAGTCGGAAGACAAAAGTCGGAAGACGGAAATCGGAAAACGGAAGTCGGAAGACGGAAGTTGGAAGACAGAAGTCGGAAAACGGAAGTTGGAAGACAGAAGTCGGAAGTCGGAAGACGGAAGTCGGAAGACGGAAGTCGGTTCTCGGTTGCTAGTAGTCGGTTGTCGTGAGTCGGTTATCGGTTGTCGGTAGTCGTGAGTCGATAGTCGTGACTCAATAGTCGTGAGTCGATAGTCGTGAGTCGATAGTCGTGAGTCGATAGTCGTGAGTCGATAGTCTTGAGTCGATAGTCGTGGGTCGATAGCCCTGAGTCGGAAGACAGAAGACGGAAGACGGAAGTCAGAAGACGGAAGTAGGAAGACGGAAGTCGGAAGACGGAAGTCGGAAAACGGAAGTTGGAAGAAAGAAGTCGGAAGACGGAAGTCGGAAAACGGAAAACGGAAGTCGGAAGACATAAGTCGGAAGACGGAAGTCGGAGGACGGAAGTCGGTTCTCGGTTGCTGGTAGTCGTGAGTCGGTTGTCGTGAGTCGGTTGTCGTGAGTCAGTTGTTGGTAGTCGGTAGTCGTGAATCGATAGTCGGTAGTCAGTTATCGGTTGTGAGTCGGTTGTCGTGAGTCGGTAGTCGGAAGGTGGTTATCGGTTGTCGGTAGTCGTGAGTCGGTTGTCGTGAGTCGATAGTCGTGAGTCGATAGTCGTGAGTCGATAGTCGTGAGTCGATAGTCGTGAGTCGATAGTCGTGAGTCGATAGTCGTGAGTCGATAGTCGTGAGTCGATAGTCGTGAGTCGATAGCCGTGAATCGATAGTCGGGAGTCGATAGCCGTGAGTCGGAAGACGTAAGTCGGAAGACGGAAGTCGGAAGACGGAAGACGGAAGTCGGAATTCGGAAGACGGAAGTCGGAAGACGGAAGTCGGAAGACGGAAGTCGGAAGACGGAAGTCGGAAGACGGAAGTCGGAAGACGGAAGTCGGAAGACGGAAGTCGGAAGACGGAAGTCGGAAGACGGAATTCGGAAGACGGAAGTCGGTTCTCGGTTGCTGGTAGTCGGTTGTCGTGAGTCGGTTGTCGTGAGTCGAAAGTCGTGATTCGATATTCGTGAGTCGATAGTCGTGAGTCGATAGTCGTGAGTCGATAGTCGTGAGTCGATAGTCGTGAGTCGATAGTCTTGAGTCGATAGTCGTGGGTCGATAGCCGTGAGTCGGAAGACAGAAGTCGAAAGACGGAAGTCGGAAGACGGAAGTCGGAAGACGGAAGTCGGAAGACGGAAGTCAGAAGACGGAAGTCGGAATACGGAAGTCGGAAGACAGAAGTCGGAAGACGGAAGTCGGAAGACGGAAGTCGGACATCGGAAGTCGGAAGTCGGAAGACAGAAGTCGGAAGACGGAAGTCGGAAGACGGAAGTCGGAATTGGATAGTCGGAAGTCGGATAGACGGAAGTCGATAGTCGGAAGTCGGATAGACGGAAGTCGGTTCTCGGAGTTGCTATGTTAGTCGGTTGTCGTGAGTCGGTGTGCGAAAACGTGAGTCGAAAGTCGTGATTCGATAGTCTTGAGTCGATAGTCGTGAGTCGATAGTCGTGAGTCGATAGTCGTGAGTCGATAGTCGTGAGTCGATAGTCTTGAGTCGATAGTCGAAGAGGGAAGTCGATAGTCATGAGTCGATAGTCGTGAGTCGATAGCCGTGAAGTCGATAGTCGGGAGTCGATAGCCGGGAGTCGGAAGACGGAAGTCGGAAGACGGAAGTCGGAAGACGGAAGACGGAAGTCGGAATTCGGAAGACGGAAGTCGGAAGACGGAAGTCGGAAGACGGAAGTCGGAAGACGGAAGTCGGAAGACGGAAGTCGGAAGACGGAAGTCGGAAGACGGAAGTCGGAAGACGGAAGTCGGAAGACGGAAGTCGGTTCTCGGTTGCTGGTAGTCGGTTGTCGTGAGTCGGTTGTCGTGAGTCGATAGTCGTGAGTCGATAGTCGTGAGTCGATAGTCGTGAGTCGATAGTCGTGAGTCGATAGTCGTGAGTCGATAGACGTGAGTCGGTAGTCGATTGTCGAGAGTTGTGAGTCGGAAGTCGGAAGAGGGAAGTCGGTAGACGGAAGTCGGTAGACGGAAGTCGGATGTCTGAAGACGGAATTCGGAAGACGGAAGTCGGAAGACGGAAGACGGCAGTCGGAAGACGGAAGTCGGTTTTCGGTTGCTGGTAGTCCGTTGTCGTGAGTCGGTTGTCGTGAGGCGATAGTCGTGATTCGATAGTCGTGATTCGATAGTCGTGAGTCGATAATCGTGAGTCGATAGTCGTGAGTCGATAGTCGTGAGTCGATAGTCGTGAGTCGATAGTCGTGAGTCGATAGTCGTGAGTCGACAGACGTGAGTCGGTAGTCGGTTGTCGAGAGTCGTGAGTCGGAAGTCGGAAGAGGGAAGTCGGTAGACCGAAGTCGGTAGACGGAAGTCGGTAGACGGAAGTCGGTAGACGGAAGTCGGATGTCTGAAGACGGAATTCGGAAGACGGAAGTCGGAAGACGGAAGTCGGAAGACGGAAGACGGAAGACGGCAGTCGGAAGACGGAAGTCGGAAGTCGGTTTTCGGTTGCCGGTAGTCCGTTGTCGTGAGTCGGTTGTCGTGAGGCGATAGTCGTGATTCGATAGTCGTGAGTCGATAATCGTGAGTCGATAGTCGTGATTCGATAGTCGTGAGTCGATAATCGTGAGTCGATAGTCGTGAGTCGATAGTCGTGAGTCGATAGTCGTGAGTCGATAGTCGTGAGTCGATAGTCATGAGTCGATAGTCGTGAGTCGGAAGTCGGAAGACGGAAGTCGGAAAACGGAAGTTGGAAGACAGAAGTCGGAAGACGGAAGTCGGAAGACGGAAGTCGGACATCGGAAGTCGGAAGTCGGAAGACAGAAGTCGGAAGACGGAAGTCGGAAGACGGAAGTCGGAAGTTGGAAGACGGAAGTCGGAAGACGGAAGTTGGAAGACGGAAGTCGGAAGACGGAAGTCGGTTCTCGGTTGCTGGTAGTCGGTTGTCGTGAGTCGGTTGCAGTGAGTCGAAAGTCGTGATTCGATAGTCGTGAGTCGATAGTCGTGAGTCGATAGTCGTGAGTCGATAGTCGTGAGTCGATAGTCGTGAGTCGATAGTCTTGAGTCGATAGTCATGAGTCGATAGTCATGAGTCGATAGTCGTGAGTCGATAGTCGTGAGTCGATAGTCGTGACTCAATAGTCGTGAGTCGGTTGTCGTGAGTCGGTTGTCGTGAGTCGGTTGTCGTGAGTCGGTTGTCGTGAGTCGATAGTCGTGAGTCGATAGTCGTGACTCGACAGTCGTGAGTCGATAGACCTGAGTCGGTAGTCGATAGTCGAGAGTCGATAGTCGTGAGTCGATAGTCGTGAGTCGATAGTCGTGAGTCGATAGTCTTGAGTCGATAGTCGTGAGTCGATAGTCGTGAGTCGATAGTCGTGAGTCGATAGTCGTGACTCAATAGTCGTGAGTCGGTTGTCGTGAGTCGGTTGTCGTGAGTCGGTTGTCGTGAGTCGGTTGTCGTGAGTCGGTTGTCGTGAGTCGGTTGTCGTGAGTCGGTTGTCGTGAGTCGGTTTTCGTGAGTCGGTTGTCGTGAGTCGGTTGTTGGTAGTCGGTAGTCGTGAATCGATAGTTATTAGTCGGAAGTCGGTTATCGGTTGTCGGTAGTCGTGAGTCGGTTGTCGTGAGTCGATAGTCGGTAGTCGGACGGTGGTTATCGGTTGTCGGTAGTCGTGAGTCGGTAGTAGTGAGTCGATAGTCGGTAGTCGATAATCGTGAGTCGATAGTCGTGAGTCGATATCGTTAGTCGATAGTCGTGAGTCGATAGTCGTGAGTCGATAGTCGTGAGTCGATAAACGTGAGTCGATAGTCGTGAGTCGATAGTCTTGAATCGATAGTCGTGAGTCGATAGTCGAGAGTCGATAGTCATGAGTCGATAGTCGTGAGTCGATAGTCGTGAGTCGATAGTCGTGAGTCGATAGTCGTGAGTCGATAGTCGTGAGTCGATAGTCGTGAGTCGATAGTCATGAGTCGATAGTCGTAAGTCGGAAGTCGGAAGAGGGAAGTCGGTAGACGGAAGTCGGTAGACGGAAGTCGGATGTCTGAAGACGGAATTCGGAAGACGGAAGTCGGTTCTCGGTTGCTGGTAGTCGGTTGTCGTGAGTCGGTTGTCGTGAGTCGAAAGTCGTGATTCGATAGTCGTGAGTCGATAGTCGTGACTCAAAAGTCGTGAGTCGATAATCGTGAGTCGATCGTCGTGAGTCGATAGTCGTGAGTCGAAAGTCTTGAGTCGATAGTCGTGGGTCGATAGCCCTGAGTCGGAAGACAGAAGTCGGAAGACGGAAGTCAGAAGACGGAAGTAGGAAGACGGAAGTCGGAAGACGGAAGTCGGAAAACGGAAGTTGGAAGAAAGAAGTCGGAAGACGGAAGTCGGAAAACGGAAAACGGATGTCGGAAGACAGAAGTCGGAAGACGGAAGTCGGAAGACAAAAGTCGGAAGACGGAAATCGGAAAACGGAAGTCGGAAGACGGAAGTTGGAAGACAGAAGTCGGAAAACGGAAGTTGGAAGACAGAAGTCGGAAGTCGGAAGTCGGAAGACGGAAGTCGGAAGACGGAAGTCGGAAGACGGAAGTCGGAAGACGGAAGTCGGAAGACGGAAGTCGGAAGACGGAAGACGGAAGACGGAAGTCGGAAGACGGAAGTCGGAAGACGGAAGTCGGAAGACGGAAGTCGGAAGACGGAAGTCGGTTCTCGGTTGCTAGTAGTCGGTTGTCGTGAGTCGGTTATCGGTTGTCGGTAGTCGTGAGTCGATAGTCGTGACTCAATAGTCGTGAGTCGATAGTCGTGAGTCGATAGTCGTGAGTCGATAGTCGTGAGTCGATAGTCTTGAGTCGATAGTCGTGGGTCGATAGCCCTGAGTCGGAAGACAGAAGTCGGAAGACGGAAGTCAGAAGACGGAAGTAGGAAGACGGAAGTCGGAAGACGGAAGTCGGAAAACGGAAGTTGGAAGAAAGAAGTCGGAAGACGGAAGTCGGAAAACGGAAAACGGATGTCGGAAGACAGAAGTCGGAAGACGGAAGTCGGAAGACGGAAGTCGGTTCTCGGTTGCTGGTAGTCGTGAGTCGGTTGTCGTGAGTCGGTTGTCGTGAGTCAGTTGTTGGTAGTCGGTAGTCGTGAATCGATAGTCGGTAGTCGGAAGTCAGTTATCGGTTGTGAGTCGGTTGTCGTGAGTCGGTAGTCGGAAGGTGGTTATCGGTTGTCGGTAGTCGTGAGTCGGTTGTCGTGAGTCGATAGTCGTGACTCGATAGTCGTGAGTCGATAGTCGTGAGTCGATAGTCGTGAGTCGATATAGTGAGACGATAGTCGTGAGTCGATAGTCGTGAGTCGATAGTCGTGAGTCGATAGTCGTGAGTCGATAGTCGTGAGTCGATAGTCGTGAGTCGATAGTCGTGAGTCGATAGTCGTGAGTCGATAGTCGTGAGTCGATAGCCGTGAATCGATAGTCGGGAGTCGATAGCCGTGAGTCGGAAGACGTAAGTCGGAAGACGGAAGTCGGAAGACGGAAGACGGAAGTCGGAATTCGGAAGACGGAAGTCGGAAGACGGAAGTCGGAAGACGGAAGTCGGAAGACGGAAGTCGGTTCTCGGTGGCTGGTAGTCGGTTGTCGTGAGTCGGTTGTCGTGAGTCGACAGTCGTGATTCGATAGTCGTGAGTCGATAATCGTGAGTCGATAGTCGTGAGTCGATAGTCGTGAGTCGATAGTCGTGAGTCGATAGTCGTGAGTCGATAGTCGTGAGTCGATAGTCGTGTGTCGATAGTCTTGAGTCGATAGACGTGGTTCGATAGCCCTGAGTCGGAAGACGGAAGTCGGAAGACGGAAGTCGGAAGACGAAAGTCGGAAGACGAAAGTCGGAAGACGGAAGTCGGAAGACGGAAGTCGGAAGACGGAAGTCGGAAGTCGGTTCTCGGTTGCTGGTAGTCGGTTGTCGTGAGTCGGTTGTCGTGAGTCGATAGTCGTGATTCGATAGTCGTGAGTCGATAATCGTGAGTCGATAGTCGTGAGTCGATAGACGTGAGTCGGTATTCGATAGTCGAGAGTCGATAGTCGTGAGTCGATAGTCGTGAGTCGATAGTCGTGAGTCGATAGTCGTGAGTCGATAGTCGTGAGACGATAGTCATGAGTCGATAGTCGTGAGTCGGAAGTCGGAAGAGGGAAGTCGGCAGACGGAAGTCGGAAGACGGAAGTCGGAAGACGGAAGTCGGAAGACGGAAGTCGGAAGATGGAAGTCGGTTCTCGTTTGCTGGTAGTCGGATGTCGTGAGTTGCTTATCGGTTGTCGGTAGCCGAGAGTCGATAGTCGTGACTCAATAGTCGTGAGTCGATAGTCGTGAGTCGATAGTCGTGAGTCGATAGTCTTGAGTCGATAGTCGTGAGTCGATAGTCTTGAGTCGATAGACGTGGTTCGATAGCCCTGAGTCGGAAGACGGAAGTCGGAAGACGGAAGTCGGAAGACGAAAGTCGGAAGACGAAAGTCGGAAGACAGAAGTCGGAACACGGAAGTCGGAAGACGGATGTCAGCAGACGGAAGTCGGAAGACGGAAGTCGGAAAACGGAAGTTGGAAGACAGAAGTCGGAAGACGGAAGTCGGTTCTCGGTTGCTGGTAGTCGTGAGTCGGTTGTCGTGAGTCGGTTGTCGTGAGTCAGTTGTTGGTAGTCGGTAGTCGTGAATCGATAGTCGGTAGTCGGAAGTCAGTTATCGGTTGTGAGTCGGTTGTCGTGAGTCGGTAGTCGGAAGGTGGTTATCGGTTGTCGGTAGTCGTGAGTCGGTTGTCGTGAGTCGATAGTCGTGAGTCGATAGTCGTGAGTCGATAGTCGTGAGTCGATAGTCGTGAGTCGATATAGTGAGTCGATAGTCGTGAGTCGATAGTCGTGAGTCGATAGTCGTGAGTCGATAGTCGTGAGTCGATAGTCGTGAGTCGATAGTCGTGAGTCGATAGTCGTGAGTCGATAGTCGTGAGTCGATAGCCGTGAATCGATAGTCGGGAGTCGATAGCCGTGAGTCGGAAGACGGAAGTCGGAAGTCGGAAGACGGAAGTCGGAAGACGTAAGTCGGAAGACCGAAGTCGGAAGACGGAAGTCGGAAGACGGAAGTCGGAAGACGGAAGTCGGAAGACGGAAGACGGAAGTCGGAAGACGGAAGTCGGAAGACGGAAGTCAGAAGACGGAAGTCGGAAGACGGAAGTCGGAAGACGGAAGTCGGAAGTCGGAAGACGGAAGTCGGTTCTCGGTTGCTGGTAGTCGGTTGTCGTGAGTCGGTTGTCGTGAGTCGGTTGTCGGTTGTTGGTAGTCGGTTGTTGTGAATCGATAGTCGATAATCGGAAGTCGGTTATCGGTTGTCGGTAGTCGTGAGTCGATAGTCGTGACTCAATAGTCGTGAGTCGATAGTCGTGAGTCGATAGTCGTGAGTCGATAGTCTTGAGTCGATAGTCTTGAGTCGATAGTCGTGGGTCGATAGTCGTGGGTCGATAGCCGTGAGTCGGAAAACAGAAGTCGGAAGTCGGAAGACAGAAGTCGAAAGACGGAAGTCGGAAGACGGAAGTCGGTTCTCGGTTGCTGGTAGTCGGTGGTCGTGAGTCGGTTGTTGGTAGTCGGTAGTCATGAATTGATAGTCGGTAGTCGGAAGTCGGTTATCGGTTGTCGGTAGTCGTGAGTCGGTTGTCGTGAGGCGATAGTCGGTAGTCGGAAGTTGGTTACCGGTTGTCGGTAGTCGTGATTCGGTAGTAGTGAGTCGATAGTCGGTAGTCGATAGTCATGAGTCGATAGTCGTGAGTCGATAGTCGTGAGTCGATATCGTTAGTCGATAGTCGTGAGTCGATAGTCGTGAGTCGATAGTCCTGAGTCGATAAACGTTAGTCGATAGTCGTGAGTCGATAGTCTTGAGTCGATAGTTGTGAGTGGATAGTTGAGAGTCGATAGTCTTGAGTCGATAGTTGTGAGTCGATAGTCGTGAGTCGATAGTCGTAAGTCGATAGTCGTGACTCGATAGTCATGAGTCGATAGTCGTGAGTCAGAAGACGGAAGTCGGAAGAGGGATGTCGGTAGACGGAAGTCGGATGTCGGAAGACGAAATTCGGAAGACGAAGACGGAAGTCGGAAGACGGAAGTCGGAAGACGGAAGTCGGAAGACGGAAGACGGAAGTCGGAAGACGGAAGTCGGAAGACGGAAGTCGGTTCTCGGTTGCTGGTAGTCGGTTGTTGTGAGTCGGTTGTCGTGAGTCGGTAGTCGGAAGGTGGTTATCGGTTGTCGGTAGTCGTGAGTCGGTTGTCGTGAGTCGATAGTCGTGAGTCGATAGTCGTGAGTCGATAGGTCGAGTCGATAGTCGTGAGTCGATAGTCGTGAGTCGATAGTCTTGAGTCGATAGTCGTGGGTCGATAGCCGTGAGTCGGAAGACAGAAGTCGAAAGACGGAAGTCGGAAGACGGAAGTCGGAACACGGAAGTCAGAAGACGGAAGTCGGAATACGGAAGTCGGAAGACAGAAGTCGGAAGACAGAAGTCGGAAGACGGAAGTCGGAAGACGGAAGTCGGAAGACGGAAGTCGGAAGACGGAAATCGGAAGACGGAAGTCGGAAGACGGAAGTCGGTTCTCGGTTGCTGGTAGTCGGTTGTCGTGAGTCGGTTGTCGTGAGTCGATATTCGTGATTCGATAGTCATGAGTCGATAATCGTGAGTCGATAGTCGTGAGTCGATAGACGTGAGTCGGTATTCGATAGTCGAGAGTCGATAGTCATGAGTCGATAGCCGTGAGTCGGAAGACGGAAGTCGGAAGTCGGAAACGGAAGTCGGAAGACGGAAGTCGGAAGACGGAAGTCGGAAGCCGGAAGTCGGAAGTCGGTTTTCGGTTGCCGTGAGTCGGTTGTCGTGAGTCGGTTCTCGGTTGTTGGTAGTCGGTAGTCGTGAATTGATAGTCGATAGTCGGAAATCGGAAGGTGGTTATCAGTTGTCGGTAGTCGTGAGTCGGTAGTAGTGAGTCGATAGTCGTGAGTCGATAGTCGTGAATCGATAGTCGTGAGTGGATAGTCGTGAGTCGATAGTCGTGAGTCGATAGTCGTTAGTCGATAGTCGTGAGTCGATAGTCGTGAGTCGATAGTCGTGAGTCGAAAGTAGTGAGCCGATAGTCGTGAGTCGATAGTCGTGACTCAATAGTCGTGAGTCGGTAGTAGTGAGTCGATAGTCGTGAGTCGATAGTCGTGAGTCGATAGTCGTGAGTCGATAGTCGTGAGTCGATAGTCGTGAGTCGATAGTCGTGAGTCGATAGTCGTGACTCAATAGTCGTGAGTCGATAGTCGTGAGTCGATAGTCGAAAGTCGATAGTGGTGAGTCGATAGTCGCGAGTCGATAGTCGTTAGTCGATAGTCGTGAGTCGATAGTCGTGAGTCGATAGTCGTGAGTCGAAAGTAGTGAGCCGATAGTCTTGAGTCGATAGTCGTGACTCAATAGTCGTGAGTCGATAGTCGTGAGTCGATAGTCGTGAGTCGTAAGTCGATAGGCGTGAGTCGATAGTCGTGAGTCGATAGCCGTGAACTCGAAAGACGGACGTCGGAAGACGGAAGACGGAAGTCGGAAGACGGAAGTCGGAAGACGGAAGACGGAAGTCGGAAGACGGAAGTCGGAAGACGGAAGTCGGAAGACGGAAGTCGGTTCTCGGTTGCTAGTAGTCGGTTGTCGTGAGTCGGTTATCGGTTGTCGGTAGTCGTGAGTCGATAGTCGTGACTCAATAGTCGTGAGTCGATAGTCGTGAGTCGATAGTCGTGAGTCGATAGTCGTGAGTCGATAGTCTTGAGTCGATAGTTGTGGGTCGATAGCCCTGAGTCGGAAGACAGAAGTCGGAAGACGGAAGTCAGAAGACGGAAGTAGGAAGACGGAAGTCGGAAGACGGAAGTCGGAAAACGGAAGTTGGAAGAAAGAAGTCGGAAGACGGAAGTCGGAAAACGGAAAACGGAAGTCGGAAGACAGAAGTCGGAAGACGGAAGTCGGTTCTCGGTTGCTGGTAGTCGTGAGTCGGTTGTCGTGAGTCGGTTGTCGTGAGTCAGTTGTTGGTAGTCGGTAGTCGTGAATCGATAGTCGGTAGTCGGAAGTCAGTTATCGGTTGTCGGTAGTCGTGAGTCGGTTGTCGTGAGTCGGTAGTCGGAAGGTGGTTATCGGTTGTCGGTAGTCGTGAGTCGGTTGTCGTGAGTCGGTTGTCGTGAGTCGATAGTCGTGAGTCGATATAGTTAGTCGATAGTCGTGAGTCGATAGTCGTGAGTCGATAGTCGTGAGTCTATAGTCATGAGTGGATAGTCGTGAGTCGATAGTCGTGAGTCGATAGCCGTGAGTCGATAGTCGTGAGTCGATAGCCGTGAGTCGGAAGACGGAAGTCGGAAGACGGAAGTCGGAAGACGGAAGTCGGAAGACTGAAATCGGAAGACGGAAGTCGGAAGACGGAAGTCGGAAGACGGAAGTCGGAAGACGGAGGTCGGAAGACGGAAGTCGGTTCTCGGTTGCTGGTAGTCGGTTGTCGTGAGTGGGATGTCGTGAGTCGACAGTCGTGATTCGATAGTCGTGAGTCGATAGTCGTGAGTCGATAGTCGTGAGTCGATAGTCGTGAGTCGATAGTCGTGAGTCGATAGTCGTGAGTCGATAGTCTTGAGTCGATAGTCGTGGGTCGATAACAGTGATTCGGAAGACAGAAGTCTAAAGACGGAAGTCGGAAGACGGAAGTCGGAAGACGGAAGTCAGAAGACGGAAGTCGGAAAACGGAAGTCGGAAGACGGAAGTCGGTTCTCGGTTGCTGGTAGTCGGTTGTCGTGAGTCGGTTGTCGTGAGTCGGTTGTCGTGAGTCGGTTGTCGTGAGTCGATAGTCGTTGGTCGATAAACGTGAGTCGATAGTCGTGAGTCGATAGTCTTGAGTCGATAGTCGTGAGTCGATAGTCGATAGTCGTGAGTCGATAGTCGTGAGTCGATAGTCGTGAGTCGATAGTCGTGAGTCGATAGTCGTGAGTCGATAGTCGTGAGTCGATAGTCGTGAGTCGATAGTCGTGAGTCGATAGTCGTGAGTCGATAGTCGTGAGTCGATAGTCGTGAGTCGATAGTCGTGAGTCGATAGTCGTGAGTCGATAGTCGTAAGTCGGAAGTCGGAAAAGGGAAGTCGGTAGACGGAAGTCGGTAGACGGAAGTCGGTAGACGGAAGTCGGATGTCTGAAGACGGAATTCGGAAGACGGAAGTCGGAAGACGGAAGTCGGAAGACGGAAGACGGCAGTCGGAAGACGGAAGTCGGAAGACGGAAGTCGGTTCTCGGTTGCTGGTAGTCGGTTGTCGTGAGTCGGTTGTCGTGAGTCGATAGTCGTGATTCGATAGTCGTGAGTCGATAATCGTGAGTCGATAGTCGTGAGTCGATAGTCGTGAGTCGATAGTCGTGAGTCGATAGTCGTGAGTCGATAGTCGTGAGTCGATAGTCTTGAGTCGATAGACTTGTCGGAAGGTGGTTATCGGTTGTCGGTAGTCGTGAGTCGGTTGTCGTGAGTCGATAGTCGTGAGTCGATAGTCGTGAGTCGATATAGTTAGTCGATAGTCGTGAGTCGATAGTCGTGAGTCGATAGTCGTGAGTCGATAGTCGTGAGTCGATAGCCGTGAGTCGGAAGACGGAAGTCGGAAGACGGAAGTCGGAAAACGGAAGTCGGAAGACGGAAGTCGGAAGACGGAAGTCGGAAGATGGAAGTCGGAAGACGGAAGTCGGAAGGAGGAAGTCGGTTCTCGGTTGCTGGTAGTCGGTTGTCGTGAGTCGGTTGTCGTGAGTCGAAAGTCGTGATTCGATAGTCGTGAGTCGATAGTCGTGAGTCGATAGTCGTGAGTCGATAGTCGTGAGTCGATAGTCTTGAGTCGATAGTCGTGGGTCGATAGCCGTGAGTCGGAAGACAGAAGTCGAAAGACGGAAGTCGGAAGACGGAATTCGGAAGACGGAAGTCGGAAGACGGAAGTCAGAAGACGGAAGTCGGAAAACGGAAGTCGGAAGACAGAAGTCGGAAGACGGAAGTCGGAGGACGGAAGTCGGTTCTCGGTTCTCGGTTGCTGGTAGACGGTTGTCGTAAGTCGGTTGTCGTGAGTCGGTTGTCGTGAGTCGGTTGTTGGTAGTCGGTAGTCGTGAATCGATAGTTGGTAGTCGGAAGTCGGTTCTCGGTTGCTGGTAGTCGGTTGTCGTGAGTCGGTTGTTGGTAGTCGGTAGTCGTGAATCGATAGTCAGTAGTCGGAAGTCTGTTATCGGTTGTCGGTAGTCGTGAATCGGTAGTAGTGAGTCGATAGTCGGTAGTCGATAGTCGTGAGTCGATAGTCGTGAGTCGATAGTCGTGAGTCGATAGTCGTAAGTCGATAGTCGTGAGTCGATAGCCGTGAGTCGATAGTCGTGAGTCGATAGCCGTGAGTCGGAAGACGGAAGTCGGAAGTCGGAAGACGGAAGTCGGAAGACGTAAGTCGGAAGACCGAAGTCGGAAGACGGAAGTCGGAAGACGGAAGTCGGAAGACGGAAGTCGGAAGACGGAAGTCGGAAGACGGAAGTCGGAAGACGGAAGTCGGAAGTCGGAAGACGGAAGTCGGAAGACGGAAGTCGGAAGACGGAAGTCGGAAGACGGAATTCAGAAGACGGAAGTCGGAAGACGGAAGTCGGAAGACGGAAGTCGGAAGACGGAAGTCGGTTCTCGGTTGCTGGTAGTCGGTTGTCGTGAGTCGGTTGTCGTGAGTCGGTTGTCGTGAGTCGATAGTCGTTGGTCGATAAACGTGAGTCGATAGTCGTGAGTCGATAGTCTTGAGTCGATAGTCGTGAGTCGATAGTCGATAGTCGTGAGTCGATAGTCGTGAGTCGATAGTCGTGAGTCGATAGTCGTGAGTCGATAGTCGTGAGTCGATAGTCGTGAGTCGATAGTCGTGAGTCGATAGTCGTGAGTCGATAGTCGTGAGTCGATAGTCGTGAGTCGATAGTCGTGAGTCGATAGTCGTGAGTCGATAGTCGTAAGTCGGAAGTCGGAAAAGGGAAGTCGGTAGACGGAAGTCGGTAGACGGAAGTCGGTAGACGGAAGTCGGATGTCTGAAGACGGAATTCGGAAGACGGAAGTCGGAAGACGGAAGTCGGAAGACGGAAGACGGCAGTCGGAAGACGGAAGTCGGAAGACGGAAGTCGGTTCTCGGTTGCTGGTAGTCGGTTGTCGTGAGTCGGTTGTCGTGAGTCGATAGTCGTGATTCGATAGTCGTGAGTCGATAATCGTGAGTCGATAGTCGTGAGTCGATAGTCGTGAGTCGATAGTCGTGAGTCGATAGTCGTGAGTCGATAGTCGTGAGTCGATAGTCTTGAGTCGATAGACGTGGTTCGATATCCCTGAGTCGGAAAACGGAAGTCGGAAGACGGAAGTCGGAAGACGAAAGTCGGAAGACGAAAGTCGGAAGACGAAAGTCGGAAGACGAAAGTCGGAAGACGAAAGTCGGAACACAGAAGTCGGAAGACGGATGTCGGAAGACGGAAGTCGGAAGACGCAAGTCGGAAGACGCAAGTCGGAAGACGGAAGTCGGAAGACGGAAGTCGGTTCTCGGTTGCTGGTAGTCGGTTGTCGTGAGTCGGTTGTCGTGAGTCGATAGTCGTGATTCGATAGTCGTGAGTCGATAATCGTGAGTCGATAGTCGTGAGTCGATAGACGTGAGTCGGTATTCGATAGTCGAGAGTCGATAGTCGTGAGTCGATAGTCGTGAGTCGATAGTCGTGAGTCGATAGTCGTGAGTCGATAGTCGTGAGTCGAAAGTAGTGAGCCGATAGTCGTGAGTCGATAGTCGTGAGTCGTGAGTCGATAGCCGTGAGTCGATAGTCGTGAGTCGATAGCCGTGAACTCGAAAGACAGACGTCGGAAGACGGAAGACAGAAGTCGGAAGACGGAAGTCGGAAGACGGAAGTCGGTTCTCGGTTGCTGGTAGTCGTGAGTCGGTTGACGTGAGTCGGTTGTCGTGAGTCAGTTGTTGGTAGTCGGTAGTCGTGAATCGATAGTCGGTAGTCGGAAGTCAGTTATCGGTTGTCGGTAGTCGTGAGTCGGTTGTCGTGAGTCGGTAGTCGGAAGGTGGTTATCGGTTGTCGATAGTCGTGAGTCGATAGTCGTGAGTGGATAGTCGTGAGTCGATAGTCGTGAGTCGATAGCCGTGAGTCGATAGTCGTGAGTCGATAGCCGTGAGTCGGAAGACGGAAGTCGGAAGACGGAAGTCGGAAGTCGGAAGACGGAAGACGGAAGTCGGAATACGGAAGTCGGAAGACGGAAGTCGGAAGTCGGATGACGGAAGTCGGAAGACGGAAGTCGGAAGACGGAAGTCGGAAGACGGAAGTCGGAAGACGGAAGTCGGAAGACGGAAGTCGGAAGTCGGAAGACGGAAGACGGAAGACGGAAGTCGGAATACGGAAGTCGGAAGACGGAAGTCGGAAGACGGAAGTCGGAAGACGGAAGTCGGAAGACGGAAGACGGAAGTCGGAAGACGGAAGTCGGAAGACGGAAGTCGGAAGACGGAAGTCGGAAGACGGAAGTCGGAAGACGGAAGTCGGTTCTCGGTTGCTGGTAGTCGGTTGCTGGTAGTCGGTTGTCGTGAGTGGGATGTCGTGAGTCGACAGTCGTGATTCGATAGTCGTGAGTCGATAGTCGTGAGTCGATAGTCGTGAGTCGGAAGACGGAAGTCGGAAGACGGAAGACGGAAGTTGGAAGACGGAAGTCGGAAGACGGAAGTCGGAAGACGGAAGTCGGAAGACGGAAGTCGGAAGACGGAAGTCGGAAGACGGAAGTCGGAAGACGGAAGTTGGAAGACGGAAGTCGGAAGTCGGAAGGCAGAAGTCGGAAGACAGAAGTCAAAAGACGGAAGTCGGAAGACGGAAGTCGGAAGACGGAAGTCAGAAGACGGAAGACGGAAAACGGAAGTCGGAAGACGGAAGTCGGTTCTCGGTTGCTGGTAGTCGGTTGTCGTGAGTCGGTTGTCGTGAGTCGGTTGTCGTGAGTCGATAGTCGTGAGTGGATAGTCGTGAGTCGATAGTCGTGAGTCGATAGCCGTGAGTCGATAGTCGTGAGTCGATAGCCGTGAGTCGGAAGACGGAAGTCGGAAGACGGAAGTCGGAAGACGGAAGACGGAAGTCGGAAGACGGAAGTCGGAAGACGGAAGTCGGAAGACGGAAGTCGGAAGACGGAAGTCGGAGGACGGAAGTCGGAAGACGGAAGTCGGAAGACGGAAGTCGGAAGACGGAAGTCGGAAGACGGAAGTCAGAAGACGGAAGTCGGAAAACGGAAGTCGGAAGACGGAAGTCGGTTCTCGGTTGCTGGTAGTCGGTTGTCGTGAGTCGGTTGTCGTGAGTCGGTTGTCGTGAGTCGGTTATCGGTAGTCGTGAGTCGGTTGTCGGAAGTTGGTTATCGGTTGTCGGTAGTCGTGAGTCGGTTGTCGTGAGTCGATAGTCGTGAGTCGATAGTCGTGAGTCGATATAGTTAGTCGATAGTCGTGAGTCGATAGTCGTGAGTCGATAGTCGTGAGTCGATAGTCGTGAGTCGATAGCCGTGAGTCGGAAGACGGAAGTCGGAAGACGGAAGTCGGAAAACGGAAGTCGGAAGACGGAAGTCGGAAGACGGAAGTCGGAAGATGGAAGTCGGAAGACGGAAGTCGGAAGGAGGAAGTCGGTTCTCGGTTGCTGGTAGTCGGTTGTCGTGAGTCGGTTGTCGTGAGTCGAAAGTCGTGATTCGATAGTCGTGAGTCGATAGTCGTGAGTCGATAGTCGTGAGTCGATAGTCGTGAGTCGATAGTCTTGAGTCGATAGTCGTGGGTCGATAGCCGTGAGTCGGAAGACAGAAGTCGAAAGACGGAAGTCGGAAGACGGAATTCGGAAGACGGAAGTCGGAAGACGGAAGTCAGAAGACGGAAGTCGGAAAACGGAAGTCGGAAGACAGAAGTCGGAAGACGGAAGTCGGAGGACGGAAGTCGGTTCTCGGTTGCTGGTAGACGGTTGTCGTAAGTCGGTTGTCGTGAGTCGGTTGTCGTGAGTCGGTTGTTGGTAGTCGGTAGTCGTGAATCGATAGTTGGTAGTCGGAAGTCGGTTCTCGGTTGCTGGTAGTCGGTTGTCGTGAGTCGGTTGTTGGTAGTCGGTAGTCGTGAATCGATAGTCAGTAGTCGGAAGTCAGTTATCGGTTGTCGGTAGTCGTGAATCGGTAGTAGTGAGTCGATAGTCGGTAGTCGATAGTCGTGAGTCGATAGTCGTGAGTCGATAGTCGTGAGTCGAAAGTAGTGAGCCGATAGTCGTGAGTCGATAGTCGTGACTCAATAGTCGTGAGTCGATACTCGTGAGTCGATAGTCGTGAGTCGTGAGTCGATAGCCGTGAGTCGATAGTCGTGAGTCGATAGCCGTGAACTCGAAAGACGGACGTCGGAAGACGGAAGTCGGAAGACGGAAGTCGGAAGACGGAAGTCGGAAGACGAAAGTCGGAAGACGAAAGTCGGAAGACAGAAGTCGGAAGTCGGAAGACGGAAGTCGGAAGACGGAAGTCGGAAGACAGAAGTCGGAAGACGGAAGTCGGTTCTCGGTTGCTGGTAGTCGGTTGTCGTGAGTCGGTTGTTGGTAGTCGGTAGTCGTGAATCGAAAGTCGGTAGTCGGAAGTCAGTATCGGTTGTCGGTAGTCGTGAATCGGTAGTAGTGAGTCGATAGTCGTTAGTCGATAGTCGTGAGTCGATAGTCGTGAGTCGATAGTCGTGAGTCGATAGTCGTTAGTCGATAGTCGTGAGTCGATAGCCGTGAGTCGATAGTCGTGAGTCGATAGCCGTGAGTCGGAAGACGGAAGTCGGAAGTCGGAAGACGGAAGTCGGAAGACGTAAGTCGGAAGACCGAAGTCGGAAGACGGAAGTCGGAAGACGGAAGTCGGAAGACGGAAGTCGGAAGACGGAAGTCGGAAGACGGAAGTCGGAAGACGGAAGTCGGAAGACGGAAGTAGGAAGACGGAAGTCGGAAGACGGAAGTCGGAAGACGGAAGTCGGAAGACGGAAGTCGGAAGACGGAAGTCGGTTCTCGGTTGCTGGTAGTTGGTTGTCGTGAGTCGGTTGTCGGTTGTTGGTAGTCGGTTGTTGTGAATCGATAGTCGATACTCGGAAGTCGGTTATCGGTTGTCGGTAGTCGTGAGTCGATAGTCGTGACTCAATAGTCGTGAGTCGATAGTCGTGAGTCGATAGTCGTGAGTCGATAGTCGTGAGTCGATAGTCGTGAGTCGATAGTCTTGAGTCGATAGTCGTGGGTCGATAGTCGTGGGTCGATAGCCGTGAGTCGGAAGACAGAAGTCGGAAGACGGAAGTCGGAAGACAGAAGTCGAAAGACGGAAGTCGGAAGACGGAAGTCGGAAGACGGAAGTCAGAAGACGGAAGTCAGAAGACGGAAGTTGGAAGACGGTAGTCGGAAAACGGAAGTTGGAAGACAGAAGTCAGAAGACGGAAGTCGGAAGACGGAAGTCGGAAGACGGAAGTCGGTTCTCGGTTGCTGGTAGTCGGTTGTCGTGAGTCGGTTGTTGGTAGTCGGTAGTCGTGAATCGATAGTCGGTAGTCGGAAGTCGGTTATCGGTTGTCGGTAGTCGTGAGTCGGTTGTCGTGAGGCGATAGTCGGTAGTCGGAAGTTGGTTACCGGTTGTCGGTAGTCGTGAGTCGGTAGTAGTGAGTAGTCGATAGTCGGTAGTCGATAGTCGTGAGTCGATAGTCGTGAGTCGATAGTCGTGAGTCGATAGTCGTTAGTCGATAGTCGTGAGTCGATAGCCGTGAGTCGATAGTCGTGAGTCGATAGCCGTGAGTCGGAAGACGGAAGTCGGAAGTCGGAAGACGGAAGTCGGAAGACGTAAGTCGGAAGACCGAAGTCGGAAGACGGAAGTCGGAAGACGGAAGTCGGAAGACGGAAGTCGGAAGACGGAAGTCGGAAGACGGAAGTCGGAAGACGGAAGTCGGAAGACGGAAGTCGGAAGACGGAAGTAGGAAGACGGAAGTCGGAAGACGGAAGTCGGAAGACGGAAGTCGGAAGACGGAAGTCGGAAGACGGAAGTCGGTTCTCGGTTGCTGGTAGTTGGTTGTCGTGAGTCGGTTGTCGGTTGTTGGTAGTCGGTTGTTGTGAATCGATAGTCGATACTCGGAAGTCGGTTATCGGTTGTCGGTAGTCGTGAGTCGATAGTCGTGACTCAATAGTCGTGAGTCGATAGTCGTGAGTCGATAGTCGTGAGTCGATAGTCGTGAGTCGATAGTCGTGAGTCGATAGTCTTGAGTCGATAGTCGTGGGTCGATAGTCGTGGGTCGATAGCCGTGAGTCGGAAGACCGAAGTCGGAAGACGGAAGTCGGAAGACGGAAGTCGGAAGACGGAAGTCGGAAGACGGAAGTCGGAAGACGGAAGTCGGAAGACGGAAGTCGGAAGACGGAAGTCGGAAGACGGAAGTAGGAAGACGGAAGTCGGAAGACGGAAGTCGGAAGACGGAAGTCGGAAGACGGAAGTCGGAAGACGGAAGTCGGTTCTCGGTTGCTGGTAGTTGGTTGTCGTGAGTCGGTTGTCGGTTGTTGGTAGTCGGTTGTTGTGAATCGATAGTCGATACTCGGAAGTCGGTTATCGGTTGTCGGTAGTCGTGAGTCGATAGTCGTGACTCAATAGTCGTGAGTCGATAGTCGTGAGTCGATAGTCGTGAGTCGATAGTCGTGAGTCGATAGTCGTGAGTCGATAGTCGTGAGTCGATATCATTAGTCGATAGTCGTGAGTCGATAGTCGTGAGTCGATAGTCGTGAGTCGATAAACGTTAGTCGATAGTCGTGAGTCGATAGTCTTGAGTCGATAGTTGTGAGTCGATAGTTGAGAGTCGATAGTCGTGAGTCGATAGTCGTGAGTCGATAGTCGTGAGTCGATAGTCGTAAGTCGATAGTCGTGAGTCGATAGTCATGAGTCGATAGTCGTGAGTCGGAAGACGGAGGTCGGAAGAGGGATGTCGGTAGACGGAAGGCGGATGTCGGAAGTCGGTTCTCGGTTGCTGGTAGTCGGTTGTTGTCGTGAATCGGTTGTCGTGAGTCGATAGTCGTGAGTCGATAGTCGTGAGTTAATAGTCGTGAGTCGATAGTAGTGAGTCGATAGTCATGAGTCGATAGTCGTGAGTCAATAGTCGTGAGTCGATAGTCATGAGTCGATAGCCGAGAGTCGATAGTCATGAGTCGATAGCCGTGAGTCGGAAGACGGAAGTCGGAAACGGAAGTCGGAAGACGGAAGTCGGAAGACGGAAGTCGGAAGTCGGTTTTCGGTTGCTGGTAGTCGGTGGCTGTGAGTCGGTTGTCGTGAGTCGGTTCTCGGTTGTTGGTAGTCGGTAGTCGTGAATTGATAGTCGATAGTCGGAAGTCGGAAGGTGGTTATCAGTCGTGAGTCGATAGTCGTGAGTCGATAGTCGTGAGTCGATAGTCGTGAGTCGATAGTCGTGACTCAATAGTCGTGAGTCGATAGTCGTGAGTCGATAGTCGATAGTCGAGAGTCGATAGTCGTGAGTCGATAGTCGCGAGTCGATAGTCGTTAGTCGATAGTCGTGAGTCGATAGTCGTGAGTCGATAGTCGTGGGTCGATAGCCCTGAGTCGGAAGACAGAAGTCGGAAAACGGAAGTCAGAAGACGGAAGTAGGAAGACGGAAGTCGGAAGACGGAAGTCGGAAAACGGAAGTTGGAATAAATAAGTCGGAAGACGGAAGTCGGAAAACGGAAAACGGAAGTCGGAAGACGGAAGTCGGAAGATAGAAGTCGGAAGACGGAAGTCGGAAGACGGAAGTCGGTTCTCGGTTGCTGGTAGTCGGTTGTCGTGAGTCGGTTGTCGTGAGTCGGTTGTCGGTTGTTGGTAGTCGGTTGTTGTGAATCGATAGTCGATACTCGGAAGTCGGTTATCGGTTGTCGGTAGTCGTGAGTCGATAGTCGTGACTCAATAGTCGTGAGTCGATAGTCGTGAGTCGATAGTCGTGAGTCGATAGTCGTGAGTCGATAGTCTTGAGTCGATAGTCGTGGGTCGATAGTCGTGGGTCGATAGCCGTGAGTCGGAAGACAGAAGTCGGAAGACGGAAGTCGGAAGACAGAAGTCGAAAGACGGAAGTCGGAAGACGGAAGTCGGAAGACGGAAGTCGGAAGACGGAAGTCGGAAGTCGAAAGACGGAAGTCGGAAGACGGAAGTCGGTTCTCGGTTGCTAGTAGTCTGTTGTCGTGAGTCGGTTATCGGTTGTCGGTAGTCGTGAGTCGATAGTCATGACTCAATAGTCGTGAGTCGATAGTCGTGAGTCGATAGTCGTGAGTCGATAGTCGTGAGTCGATAGTCGTGAGTCGATAGTCTTGAGTTGATAGTCGTGGGTCGATAGCCCTGAGTCGGAAGACAGAAGTCGGAAGACGGAAGTCAGAAGACGGAAGTAGGAAGACGGAAGTCGGAAGACGGAAGTCGGAAGACGGAAGTCGGAAAACGGAAGTTGGAAGAAAGAAGTCGGAAGACGGAATTCGGAAAACGGAAAACGGAAGTCGGAAGACGGAAGTCGGTTCTCGGTTGCTGGTAGTCGTGAGTCGGTTGTCGTGAGTCAGTTGTTGGTAGTCGGTAGTCGTGAATCGATAGTCGGTAGTCGGAAGTCAGTTATCGGTTGTCGGTAGTCGTGAGTCGGTTGTCGTGAGTCGGTAGTCGGAAGGTGGTTATCGGTTGTCGATAGTCGTGAGTCGATAGTCGTGAGTCGATAGTCGTGAGTGGATAGTCGTGAGTCGATAGTCGTGAGTCGATAGCCGTGAGTCGATAGTCGTGAGTCGATAGCCGTGAGTCGGAAGACGGAAGACGGAAGTCGGAAGACGGAAGTCGGAAGACGGAAGTCGGAAGACGGAAGTCGGAAGACGGAAGACGGAAGTCGGAAGACGGAAGACGGAAGACGGAAGTCGGAAGACGGAAGTCGGAAGACGGAAGTCGGAAGACGGAAGTCGGAAGACGGAAGTCGGAAGACGGAAGTCGGAAGACGGAAGTCGGAAGACGGAAGTCGGTTCTCGGTAGCTGGTAGTCGGTTGTCATGAGTCGACAGTCGTGATTCGATAGTCGTGAGTCGATAGTCGTGAGTCGATAGTCGTGAGTCGGAAATCGGAAGTCGGAAGACGGAAGTCGGAAGACGGAAGTCGGAAGACGGAAGTCGGAAGACGGAAGTCGGAAGACGGAAGTCGGAAGACAGAAGTCAAAAGACGGAAGTCGGAAGACGGAAGTCGGAAGACGGAAGTCAGAAGACGGAAGTCGGAAAACGGAAGTCGGAAGACGGAAGTCGGAAGACGGAAGTCGGTTCTCGGTTGCTGGTAGTCGGTTGTCGTGAGTCGGTTGTCGTGAGTCGGTTGTCGTGAGTCGGTTTTCGTGAGTCGGTTGTTGGTAGTCGGTAGTCGTGAATCGATAGTTGGTAGTCGGAAGTCGGTTATCGGTTGTCGGTAGTCGTGAGTCGGTTGTCGGAAGGTGGTTATCGGTTGTCGGTAGTCGTGAGTCGGTTGTCGTGAGTCGATAGTCGTGAGTCGATATAGTTAGTCGATAGTCGTGAGTCGATAGTCGTGAGTCGATAGTCGTGAGTCGATAGTCGTGGGTCGATAGCCGTGAGTCGGAAGACAGAAGTCGGAAGACGGAAGTCGGAAGACAGAAGTCGAAAGACGGAAGTCGGAAGACGGAAGTCGGAAGACGGAAGTCAGAAGACGGAAGTCAGAAGACGGAAGTCGGAAGACGGAAGTCGGAAAACGGAAGTCGGAAAACGGAAGTTGGAAGACAGAAGACAGAAGAGGGAAGTCGGTAGACGGAAGTCGGAAGACGGAAGTCGGAAGACGGAAGTCGGAAGTCGGAAGACGGAAGTCGGAAGACGGAAGTCAGAAGACGGAAGTCGGAAGACGGAAATCGGAAGACGGAAGTCGGTTCTCGGTTGCTGGTAGTCGGTTGTCGGGATACGGTTGTCGGTTGTTGGTAGTCGGTTGTTGTGAATCGATAGTCGATACTCGGAAGTCGGTTATCGGTTGTCGGTAGCCGTGAGTCGATAGTCGTGACTCAATAGTCGTGAGTCGATAGTCGTGAGTCGATAGTCGTGAGTCGATAGTCTTGAGTCGATAGTCTTGAGTCGATAGTCGTGGGTCGATAGTCGTGGGTCGATAGCCGTGAGTCGGAAGACAGAAGTCGGAAGGCGGAAGTCGGAAGACAGAAGTCGAAAGACGGAAGTCGGAAGACGGAAGTCGAAAGACGGAAGTCGGAAGACGAAAGTCGGAAGACGGAAGTCGGAAGACGGAAGTCGGAAGACGGAAGTCGGAAGACGGAAGTCGGAAGACGGAAGTCGGAAGACGGAAGTCGGAAGACGGAAGTCGGAAGACGGAAGTCGGAAGACGGAAGTCGGAAGACGGAAGACGGAAGTCGGAAGTCGGAAGACGGAAGTCGGAAGACGGAAGTCGGTTCTCGGTTGCTAGTAGTCTGTTGTCGTGAGTCGGTTATCGGTTGTCGGTAGTCGTGAGTCGATAGTCGTGACTCAATAGTCGTGAGTCGATAGTCGTGAGTCGATAGTCGTGAGTCGATAGTCGTGGGTCGATAGCCCTGAGTCGGAAGACAGAAGTCGGAAAACGGAAGTCAGAAGACGGAAGTCGGAAGTCGGTTTTCGGTTGCTGGTAGTCGGTTGCCGTGAGTCGGTTGTCGTGAGTCGGTTCTCGGTTGTTGGTAGTCGGTAGTCGTGAATTGATAGTCGGTAGTCGGAAGTCAGTTAGCGGTTGTCGGTAGTCGTGAGTCGGTTGTCGTGAGTCGGTAGTCGGAAGGTGGTTATCGGTTGTCGATAGTCGTGAGTCGATAGTCGTGAGTGGATAGTCGTGAGTCGATAGTCGTGAGTCGATAGTCGTGGGTCGATAGCCGTGAGTCGGAAGACAGAAGTCGGAAGACGGAAGTCGGAAGACAGAAGTCGAAAGACGGAAGTCGGAAGACGGAAGTCGAAAGACGGAAGTCGGAAGACGGAAGACGGAAGTCGGAAGACGGAAGTCGGAAGACGGAAGTCGGAAGACGGAAGTCGGAAGACGGAAGTCGGAAGACGGAAGTTGGAAGACGGAAGTCGGAAGACGGAAGTCGGAAGTCGGAAGACGGAAGTCGGAAGACGGAAGTCGGAAGACGGAAGTCGGAAGTCGGAAGACGGAAGTCGGAAGACGGAAGTCGGTTCTCGGTTGCTAGTAGTCTGTTGTCGTGAGTCGGTTATCGGTTGTCGGTAGTCGTGAGTCGATAGTCGTGACTCAATAGTCGTGAGTCGATAGTCGTGAGTCGGTAGTAGTGAGTCGATAGTCGTGAGTCGATAGTCGTGAGTCGATAGTCGTGTGTCGATAGTCGTGAGTCGATAGTCGTGAGTCGATAGTCGTGAGTCGATAGTCGTGAGTCGATAGTCGTGAGTCGATAGTCGTGACTAAATAGTCGTGAGTCGATAGTCGTGAGTCGATAGTCGATAGTCGAGAGTCGATAGTCGTGAGTCGATAGTCGCGAGTCGATAGTCGTTAGTCGATAGTCGTGAGTCGATAGTCGTGAGTCGATAGTCGTGAGTCGAAAGTAGTGAGCCGATAGTCGTGAGTCGATAGTCGTGACTCAATAGTCGTGAGTCGATAGTCGTGAGTCGATAGTCGTGAGTCGTGAGTCGATAGCCGTGAGTCGATAGTTGTGAGCCGATAGCCGTGAACTCGAAAGACGGACGTCGGAAGTCGGAAGACGGAAGTCGGAAGACGGAAGTCGGAAGACGGAAGACGGAAGTCGGAAGACGGAAGTCGGAAGACGGAAGTCGGAAGACGGAAGTCGGAAGACGGAAGTCGGAAGACGGAAGTCGGAAGACGGAAGTCGGAAGACGGAAGTCGGAAGACGGAAGTCGGAAGACGGAAGACGGAAGTCGGAAGTCGGAAGTCGGAAGACGGAAGTCGGAAGACGGAAGTCGGTTCTCGGTTGCTAGTAGTCTGTTGTCGTGAGTCGGTTATCGGTTGTCGGTAGTCGTGAGTCGATAGTCGTGACTCAATAGTCGTGAGTCGATAGTCGTGAGTCGATAGTCGTGAGTCGATAGTCGTGGGTCGATAGCCCTGAGTCGGAAGACAGAAGTCGGAAAACGGAAGTCAGAAGACGGAAGTAGGAAGACGGAAGTCGGAAGACGGAAGTCGGAAAACGGAAGTTGGAAGAAAGAAGTCGGAAGACGGAAGTCGGAAAACGGAAAACGGAAGTCGGAAGACGGAAGTCGGAAGACAGAAGTCGGAAGACGGAAGTCGGAAGACGGAAGTCGGTTCTCGGTTGCTGGTAGTCGGTTGTCGTGAGTCGGTTGTCGTGAGTCGGTTGTCGGTTGTTGGTAGTCGGTTGTTGTGAATCGATAGTCGATACTCGGAAGTCGGTTATCGGTTGTCGGTAGTCGTGAGTCGATAGTCGTGACTCAATAGTCGTGAGTCGATAGTCGTGAGTCGATAGTCGTGAGTCGATAGTCGTGAGTCGATAGTCTTGAGTCGATAGTCGTGGGTCGATAGTCGTGGGTCGATAGCCGTGAGTCGGAAGACAGATGTCGGAAGACGGAAGTCGGAAGACAGAAGTCGAAAGACGGAAGTCGGAAGACGGAAGTCGGAAGACGGAAGTCGGAAGACGGAAGTCGGAAGTCGGAAGACGGAAGTCGGAAGACGGAAGTCGGAAGACGGAAGTCGGTTCTCGGTTGCTAGTAGTCTGTTGTCGTGAGTCGGTTATCGGTTGTCGGTAGTCGTGAGTCGATAGTCATGACACAATAGTCGTGAGTCGATAGTCGTGAGTCGATAGTCGTGAGTCGATAGTCGTGAGTCGATAGTCTTGAGTTGATAGTCGTGGGTCGATAGCCCTGAGTCGGAAGACAGAAGTCGGAAGACGGAAGTCAGAAGACGGAAGTAGGAAGACGGAAGTCGGAAGACGGAAGTCGGAAAACGGAAGTTGGAAGAAAGAAGTCGGAAGACGGAATTCGGAAAACGGAAAACGGAAGTCGGAAGACAGAAGTCGGAAGACGGAAGTCGGATGACGGAAGTCGGAAGACGGAAGTCGGTTCTCGGTTGCTGGTAGTCGTGAGTCGGTAGTCGATAGTCGTGAGTCGATAGCCGTGAGTCGGAAGACGGAAGACGGAAGTCGGAAGACGGAAGTCGGAAGACGGAAGTCGGAAGACGGAAGTCGGAAGACGGAAGTCGGAAGACGGAAGTCGGAAGACGGAAGACGGAAGACGGAAGTCGGAAGACGGAAGTCGGAAGACGGAAGTCGGAAGACGGAAGTCGGTTCTCGGTAGCTGGTAGTCGGTTGTCGTGAGTGGGATGTCGTGTGTCGACAGTCGTGATTCGATAGTCGTGAGTCGATAGTCGTGAGTCGGAAGACGGAAGTCGGAAGACGGAAGTCGGAAGTCGGAAGACGGAAGTCGGAAGACGGAAGTCAGAAGACAGAAGTCAAAAGACGGAAGTCGGAAGACGGAAGTCGGAAGACGGAAGTCAGAAGACGGAAGTCGGAAAACGAAAGTCGGAAGACGGAAGTCGGAAGACGGAAGTCGGTTCTCGGTTGCTGGTAGTCGGTTGTCGTGAGTCGGTTGTCGTGAGTCGGTTTTCGTGAGTCGGTTGTTGGTAGTCGGTAGTCGTGAATCGATAGTTGGTAGTCGGAAGTCGGTTATCGGTTGTCGGTAGTCGTGAGTCGGTTGTCGGAAGGTGCTTATCGGTTGTCGGTAGTCGTGAGTCGGTTGTCGTGAGTCGATAGTCGTGAGTCGATAGTCGTGAGTCGATAGTCGTGAGTCGATATAGTTAGTCGATAGTCGTGAGTCGATAGTCGTGAGTCGATAGTCGTGAGTCGATAGTCGTGAGTCGATAGTCGTGAGTCGATAGTCGTGAGTCGATAGCCGTGAGTCGATAGTCGTGAGTCGATAGCTGTGAGTCGGAAGACGGAAGTCGGAAGACGGAAGTCGGAAGACGGAAGTCGGAAGACGGAAGACGGAAGTCGGAAGACGGAAGTCGGAAGACGGAAGTCGGAAGTCGGAAGACGGAAGTCGGTTCTCGGTTGCTGGTAGTCGGTTGTCGTGAGTCGGTTGTCGTGAGTCGAAAGTCGTGATTCGATAGTCGTGAGTCGATAGTCGTGAGTCGATAGTCGTGAGTCGATAGTCGTGAGTCGATAGTCTTGAGTCGATAGTCGTGGGTCGATAGCCGTGAGTCGGAAGACAGAAGTCGAAAGACGGAAGTCGGAAGACGGAAGTCGGAAGACGGAAGTCAGAAGACGGAAGTCGGAAAACGGAAGTCGGAAGACAGAAGTCGGAAGACGGAAGTCGGAAGACGGAAGTCGGTTCTCGGTTGCTGGTAGACGGTTGTCGTAAGTCGGTTGTCGTGAGTCGGTTGTCGTGAGTCGGTTGTTGGTAGTCGGTAGTCGTGAATCGATAATTGGTAGTCGGAAGTCGGTTATCGGTTGTCGGTAGTCGTGAGTCGGTTGTCGTGAGTCGGTAGTCGGACGGTGATTATCGGTTGTCGGTAGGTGTGAGTCGGTAGTAGTGAGTCGATAGTCGGTAGTCGATAATCGTGAGTCGATAGTCGTGAGTCGATATCGTTAGTCGATAGTCGTGAGTCGATAGTCGTGAGTCGATAGTCGTGAGTCGATAAACGTGAATCGATAGTCGTGAGTTGATAGTCTGGAGTCGATAGTCGTGAGTCGATAGTCGAGAGTCGATAGTCGTGAGTCGATAGTCGTGGGTCGATAGCCGTGAGTCGGAAGACAGAAGTCGGAAGACGGAAGTCGAAAGACAGAAGTCGGAAGTCGGAAGACGGAAGTCGGAAGACGGAAGTCGGAAGACGGAAGTCGGAAGACAGAAGTCAAAAAACAGAAGTCAAAAGACGGAAGTCGGAAGACGGAAGTCGGAAGACGGAAGTCGGAAAACGGAAGTCGGAAGACGGAAGTCGGAAGACGGAAGTCGGAAGACGGAAGTCGGTTCTCGGATGCGGAAGTCGGAAGTCGGGAGTCGGTTGTCGGAGTCGGTTGTCGTGAGTCGGTTTTCGTGAGTCGGTTGTTGGTAGTCGGTAGTCGTGAATCGATAGTCGGTAGTCGGAAGTCGGTTATCGGTTGTCGGTAGTCGTGAGTCGGTTGTCGGAAGGTGGTTATCGGTTGTCGGTAGTCGTGAGTCGGTTGTCGTGAGTCGATAGTCGTGAGTTGATAGTCTTGAGTCGATAGTCGTGAGTCGATAGTCGAGAGTCGATAGTCGTGAGTCGATAGTCGTGGGTCGATAGCCGTGAGTCGGAAGACAGAAGTCGGAAGACGGAAGTCGGAAGACAGAAGTCGAAAGACGGAAGTCGGAAGACGGAAGTCGGAAGTCAGAAGACGGAAGTCAGAAGACGGAAGTCGGAAGACGGAAGTCGGAAAACGGAAGTTGGAAGACAGAAGTCAGAAGAGGGAAGTCGGTAGACGGAAGTCGGAAGACGGAAGTCGGAAGACGGAAGTCGGAAGACGGAAGTCGGAAGACGGAAGTCGGAAGACGGAAGTCAGAAGACGGAAGTCGGAAGACGGAAATCGGAAGACGGAAGTCGGTTCTCGGTTGCTGGTAGTCGGTTGTCGTGAGTCGGTTGTTGGTAGTCGGTTGTTGTGAATCGATAGTCGATACTCGGAAGTCGGTTATCGGTTGTCGGTAGTCGTGAGTCGATAGTCGTGACTCAATAGTCGTGAGTCGATAGTCGTGAGTCGATAGTCGTGAGTCGATAGTCTTGAGTCGATAGTCTTGAGTCGATAGTCGTGGGTCGATAGTCGTGGGTCGATAGCCGTGAGTCGGAAGACAGAAGTCGGAAGACGGAAGTCGGAAGACAGAAGTCGAAAGACGGAAGTCGGAAGACGGAAGTCGGAAGACGGAAGTCAGAAGACGGAAGTCAGAAGACGGAAGTCGGAAGACGGAAGTCGGAAAACGGAAGTTGGAAGACAGAAGTCAGAAGACGGAAGTCGGAAGACGGAAGTCGGAAAACGGAAGTCGGAAGATAGAAGTCGGAAGACGGAAGTCGGTTCTCGGTTGCTGGTAGTCGGTTGTCGTGAGTCGGTTGTTGGTAGTCGGTAGTCATGAATCGATAGTCGGTAGTCGGAAGTCGGTTATCGGTTGTCGGTAGTCGTGAGTCGGTTGTCGTGAGGCGATAGTCGGTAGTCGGAAGTTGGTTACCGGTTGTCGGTAGTCGTGAGTCGGTAGTAGTGAGTCGATAGTCGGTAGTCGATAGTCATGAGTCGATAGTCGGGAGTCGATAGTCGTGAGTCGATATCATTAGTCGATAGTCGTGAGTCGATAGTCGTGAGTCGATAGTCGTGAGTCGATAAACGTTAGTCGATAGTCGTGAGTCGATAGGCTTGAGTCGATAGTTGTGAGTCGATAGTTGAAAGTCGTAGTCGTGAGTCGATAGTCGTGAATCGATAGTCGTGAGTCGATAGTCGTGAGTCGATAAACGTTAGTCGATAGTCGTGAGTCGATAGGCTTGAGTCGATAGTTGTGAGTCGATAGTTGAGAGTCGATAGTCGTGAGTCGATAGTCGTGAGTCGATAGTCTTGAGTTGATAGTCGTGGGTCGATAGCCCTGAGTCGGATGACAGAAGTCGGAAGACGGAAGTCAGAAGACGGAAGTAGGAAGACGGAAGTCGGAAGACGGAAGTCGGAAAACGGAAGTTGGAAGAAAGAAGTCGGAAGACGGAATTCGGAAAACGGAAGTCGGAAGACAGAAGTCGGAAGACGGAAGTCGGAAGACGGAAGTCGGAAGACGGAAGTCGGAAGACGGAAGTCGGAAGACGGAAGTCGGTTCTCGGTTGCTGGTAGTCGTGAGTCGGTTGTCGTGAGTCGGTTGTCGTGAGTCAGTTGTTGGTAGTCGGTAGTCGTGAATCGATAGTCGGTAGTCGGAAGTCAGTTATCGGTTGTCGGTAGTCGTGAGTCGGTTGTCGTGAGTCGGTAGTCGGAAGGTGGTTATCGGTTGTCGATAGTCGTGAGTCGATAGTCGTGAGTCGATAGTCGTGAGTGGATAGTCGTGAGTCGATAGTCGTGAGTCGATAGCCGTGAGTCGATAGTCGTGAGTCGATAGCCGTGAGTCGGAAGACGGAAGACGGAAGTCGGAAGACGGAAGTCGGAAGACGGAAGACGGAAGTCGGAAGACGGAAGTCGGAAGACGGAAGTCGGAAGACGGAAGTCGGAAGACGGAAGTCGGAAGACGGAAGTCGGAAGACGGAAGTCGGAAGACGGAAGTCGGTTCTCGGTTGCTGGTAGTCGGTTGTCGTGAGTGGGATGTCGTGAGTCGACAGTCGTGATTCGATAGTCGTGAGTCGATAGTCGTGAGTCGATAGTCGTGAGTCGGAAAACGGAAGTCGGAAGACGGAAGTCGGAAGACGGAAGTCGGAACACCGAAGTCGGAAGTCGGAAGACGGAAGTCGGAAGACGGACGTCGGAAGACAGAAGTCAAAAGACGGAAGTCGGAAGACGGAAGTCGGAAGACGGAAGTCAGAAGTCAGAAGACGGAAGTCGGAAAACGGAAGTCGGAAGACGGAAGTCGGAAGACGGAAGTCGGAAGACGGAAGTCGGTTCTCGGTTGCTGGTAGTCGGTTGTCGTGAGTCGGTTGTCGTGAGTCGGTTGTCGTGAGTCGGTTGTCGTGAGTCGGTTGTTGGTAGTCGGTAGTCGTGAATCGATAGTTGGTAGTCGGAAGTCGGTTATCGGTTGTCGGTAGTCGTGAGTCGGTTGTCGGAAGGTGGTTATCGGTTGTCGGTAGTCGTGAGTCGGTTGTCGTGAGTCGATAGTCGTGAGTCGATAGTCGTGAGTCGATAGTCGTGGGTCGATAGTCGTGAGTCGATAGCCGTGAGTCGATAGTCGTGAGTCGATAGCTGTGAGTCGGAAGTCGGAAGACGGAAGTCGGAAGACGGAAGTCGGAAGACAGAAGACGGAAGTCGGAAGACGGAAGTCGGAAGACGGAAGTCGGAAGTCGGAAGACGGAAGTCGGAAGACGGAAGTCGGTTCTCGGTTGCTGGTAGTCGGTTGTCGTGAGTCGGTTGTCGTGAGTCGAAAGTCGTGATTCGATAATCGTGAGTCGATAGTCGTGAGTCGATAGTCGTGAGTCGATAGTCGTGAGTCGATAGTCTTGAGTCGATAGTCGTGGGTCGATAGCCGTGAGTCGGAAGACAGAAGTCGAAAGACGGAAGTCGTAAGACGGAAGTCGGAAGACGGAAGTCAGAAGACGGAAGTCGGAAAACGGAAGTCGGAAGACAGAAGTCGGAAGACGGAAGTCGGAAGACGGAAGTCGGTTCTCGGTTGCTGGTAGACGGTTGTCGTAAGTCGGTTGTCGTGAGTCGGTTTTCGTGAGTCGGTTGTTGGTAGTCGGTAGTCGTGAATCGATAATTGGTAGTCGGAAGTCGGTTATCGTTTGTCGGTAGTCGTGAGTCGGTTGTCGTGAGTCGGTAGTCGGACGGTGGTTATCGGTTGTCGGTAGTCGTGAGTCGGTAGTAGTGAGTCGATAGTCGGTAGTCGATAATCGTGAGTCGATAGTCGTGAGTCGATATCGTTAGTCGATAGTCGTGAGTCGATAGTCGTGAGTCGATAGTCGTGAGTCGATAAACGTGAGTCGATAGTCGTGAGTTGATAGTCTTGAGTCGATAGTCGTGAGTCGATAGTCGAGAGTCGATACTCGTGAGTCGATAGTCGTGAGTCGATAGTCGTGAGTCGATAGTCGTGAGTCGATAGTCGTGAGTCGATAGTCGTGAGTCGATAGTCATGAGTCGATAGTCGTAAGTCGGAAGTCGGAAGAGGGAAGTCGGTAGACGGAAGTCGGAAGACGGAAGTCGGAAGACGGAAGTCGGAAGACGGAAGTCGGAAGACGGAAGTCGGAAGACGGAAGTCGGAAGACGGAAGTCAGAAGACGGAAGTCGGAAGACGGAAGTCGGAAGACGGAAGTCGGTTCTCGGTTGCTGGTAGTCGGTTGTCGTGAGTCGGTTGTCGGTTGTTGGTAGTCGGTTGTTGTGAATCGATAGTCGATACTCGGAAGTCGGTTATCGGTTGTCGGTAGTCTTGAGTCGATAGTCGTGACTCAATAGTCGTGAGTCGATAGTCGTGAGTCGATAGTCGTGAGTCGATAGTCTTGAGTCGATAGTCTTGAGTCGATAGTCGTGGGTCGATAGCCGTGAGTCGGAAGACAGAAGTCGGAAGACGGAAGTCGGAAGACAGAAGTCGAAAGACGGAAGTCGGAAGACGGAAGTCGGAAGACGGAAGTCGGAAAACGGAAGTTGGAAGACAGAAGTCAGAAGACGGAAGGCGGAAGACGGAAGTCGGAAGACGGAAGTCGGAAGACGGAAGTCGGAAGACGGAAGTCGGAAGACGGAAGTCGGTTCTCGGTTGCTGGTAGTCGGTTGTCGTGAGTCGGTTGTTGTTAGTCGGTAGTCGTGAATCGATAGTCGGTAGTCGGAAGTTGGTTACCGGTTGTCGGTAGTCGTGAGTCGGTAGTAGTGAGTCGATAGTCGGTAGTCGATAGTCATGAGTCGATAGTCGTGAGTCGATAGTCGTGAGTCGATATCATTAGTCGATAGTCGTGAGTCGATAGTCGTGAGTCGATAGTCGTGAGTCGATAGTCGTGTCGATAGTCGTGAGTCGATAGTCGTGAGTCGATAGTCGTGAGTCGATAGTCGTGAGTCGATAGTCGTGAGTCGATAGTCGTGAGGCGATAGTCGTGACTCAATAGTAGTGAGTCGATAGTCGTGAGTCGATAGTCGATAGTCGAGAGTCGATAGTCGTGAGTCGATAGTCGCGAGTCGATAGTCGTTAGTCGATAGTCGTGAGTCGATAGTCGTGAGTCGATAGTCGTGAGTCGAAAGTAGTGAGCCGATAGTCGTGAGTCGATAGTCGTGACTCAATAGTCGTGAGTCGATAGTCGTGAGTCGATAGTCGTGAGTCGTGAGTCGATAGCCGTGAGTCGATAGTCGTGAGCCGATAGCCGTGAACTCGAAAGACGGACGTCGGAAGTCGGAAGACGGAAGTCGGAAGACGGAAGTCGGAAGACGGAAGTCGGAAGACGGAAGTCGGAAGTCGGAAGACGGAAGTCGGAAGACGGAAGTCGGTTCTCGGTTGCTAGTAGTCTGTTGTCGTGAGTCGGTTATCGGTTGTCGGTAGTCGTGAGTCGATAGTCGTGACTCAATAGTCGTGAGTCGATAGTCGTGAGTCGATAGTCGTGAGTCGATAGTCGTGGGTCGATAGCCCTGAGTCGGAAGACAGAAGTCGGAAAACGGAAGACAGAAGTCGGAAGTAGGAAGACGGAAGTCGGAAGACGGAAGTCGGAAGACGGCAGTCGGAAGAAAGAAGTCGGAAGACGGAAGTCGGAAGACGGAAGTCGGAAGACGGAAGTCGGAAGACGGAAGTCGGAAGACGGAAGTCGGAAGACGGAAGTCGGAAGACGGAAGTCGGTTCTCGGTTGCTGGTAGTCGGTTGTCGTGAGTCGGTTGTCGTGAGTCGAAAGTCGTGATTCGATAGTCGTGAGTCGATAGTCGTGAGTCGATAGTCGTGAGTCGATAGTCGTGAGTCGATAGTCGTGAGTCGATAGTCGTGGGTCGATAGTCGTGAGTCGATAGCCGTGAGTCGATAGTCGTGAGTCGATAGCTGTGAGTCGGAAGTCGGAAGACGGAAGTCGGAAGACGGAAGTCGGAAGACAGAAGACGGAAGTCGGAAGACGGAAGACGGAAGTCGGAAGTCGGAAGACGGAAGTCGGAAGACGGAAGTCGGTTCTCGGTTGCTGGTAGTCGGTTGTCGTGAGTCGGTTGTCGTGAGTCGAAAGTCGTGATTCGATAATCGTGAGTCGATAGTCGTGAGTCGATAGTCGTGAGTCGATAGTCGTGAGTCGATAGTCTTGAGTCGATAGTCGTGGGTCGATAGCCGTGAGTCGGAAGACAGAAGTCGAAAGACAGAAGTCGTAAGACGGAAGTCGGAAGACGGAAGTCAGAAGACGGAAGTCGGAAAACGGAAGTCGGAAGACAGAAGTCGGAAGACGGAAGTCGGAAGACGGAAGTCGGTTCTCGGTTGCTGGTAGACGGTTGTCGTAAGTCGGTTGTCGAGTCGGTTTTCGTGAGTCGGTTGTTGGTAGTCGGTAGTCGTGAATCGATAATTGGTAGTCGGAAGTCGGTTATCGTTTGTCGGTAGTCGTGAGTCGGTTGTCGGAGTCGGTAGTCGGACGGTGGTTATCGGTTGTCGGTAGTCGTGAGTCGGTAGTAGTGAGTCGATAGTCGGTAGTCGATAATCGTGAGTCGATAGTCGGAGTCGATATCGTTAGTCGATAGTCGTGAGTCGATAGTCGTGAGTCGATACTCGTGAGTCGATAAACGTGAGTCGATAGTCGTGAGTTGATAGTCTTGAGTCGATAGTCGTGAGTCGATAGTCGAGAGTCGATACTCGTGAGTCGATAGTCGTGAGTCGATAGTCGTGAGTCGATAGTCGTGAGTCGATAGTCGTGAGTCGATAGTCGTGAGTCGATAGTCATGAGTCGATAGTCGTAAGTCGGAAGTCGGAAGAGGGAAGTCGGTAGACGGAAGTCGGAAGACGGAAGTCGGAAGACGGAAGTCGGAAGACGGAAGTCGGAAGACGGAAGTCGGAAGACGGAAGTCGGAAGACGGAAGTCGGAAGACGGAAGTCAGAAGACGGAAGTCGGAAGACGGAAGTCGGAAGACGGAAGTCGGTTCTCGGTTGCTGGTAGTCGGTTGTCGTGAGTCGGTTGTCGGTTGTTGGTAGTCGGTTGTTGTGAATCGATAGTCGATACTCGGAAGTCGGTTATCGGTTGTCGGTAGTCTTGAGTCGATAGTCGTGACTCAATAGTCGTGAGTCGATAGTCGTGAGTCGATAGTCGTGAGTCGATAGTCTTGAGTCGATAGTCTTGAGTCGATAGTCGTGGGTCGATAGCCGTGAGTCGGAAGACAGAAGTCGGAAGACGGAAGTCGGAAGACAGAAGTCGAAAGACGGAAGTCGGAAGACGGAAGTCGGAAGACGGAAGTCGGAAAACGGAAGTTGGAAGACAGAAGTCAGAAGACGGAAGTCGGAAGACGGAAGTCGGAAGACGGAAGTCGGAAGACGGAAGTCGGAAGACGGAAGTCGGTTCTCGGTTGCTGGTAGTCGGTTGTCGTGAGTCGGTTGTTGTTAGTCGGTAGTCGTGAATCGATAGTCGGTAGTCGGAAGTTGGTTACCGGTTGTCGGTAGTCGTGAGTCGGTAGTAGTGAGTCGATAGTCGGTAGTCGATAGTCATGAGTCGATAGTCGTGAGTCGATAGTCGTGAGTCGATATCATTAGTCGATAGTCGTGAGTCGATAGTCGTGAGTCGATAGTCGTGAGTCGATAGTCGTGTGTCGATAGTCGTGAGTCGATAGTCGTGAGTCGATAGTCGTGAGTCGATAGTCGTGAGTCGATAGTCGTGAGTCGATAGTCGTGAGGCGATAGTCGTGACTCATTAGTCGTGAGTCGATAGTCGTGAGTCGATAGTCGATAGTCGAGAGTCGATAGTCGTGAGTCGATAGTCGCGAGTCGATAGTCGTTAGTCGATAGTCGTGAGTCGATAGTCGTGAGTCGATAGTCGTGAGTCGAAAGTAGTGAGCCGATAGTCGTGAGTCGATAGTCGTGACTCAATAGTCGTGAGTCGATAGTCGTGAGTCGATAGTCGTGAGTCGTGAGTCGATAGCCGTGAGTCGATAGTCGTGAGCCGATAGCCGTGAACTCGAAAGACGGACGTCGGAAGTCGGAAGACGGAAGTCGGAAGACGGAAGTCGGAAGACGGAAGTCGGAAGACGGAAGTCGGAAGACGGAAGTCGGAAGACGGAAGTCGGTTCTCGGTTGCTAGTAGTCTGTTGTCGTGAGTCGGTTATCGGTTGTCGGTAGTCGTGAGTCGATAGTCGTGACTCATTAGTCGTGAATCGATAGTCGTGAGTCGATAGTCGTGAGTCGATAGTCGTGGGTCGATAGCCCTGAGTCGGAAGACAGAAGTCGGAAAACGGAAGTCAGAAGACGGAAGTAGGAAGACGGAAGTCGGAAGACGGAAGTCGGAAAACGGAAGTTGGAAGAAAGAAGTCGGAAGACGGAAGTCGGAAAACGGAAAACGGAAGTCGGAAGACGGAAGTCGGAAGATAGAAGTCGGAAGACGGAAGTCGGAAGACGGAAGTCGGAAGACGGAAGTCGGAAGACGGAAGTCGGTTCTCGGTTGCTGGTAGTCGGTTGTCGTGAGTCGGTTGTCGTGAGTCGAAAGTCGTGATTCGATAGTCGTGAGTCGATAGTCGTGAGTCGATAGTCGTGAGTCGATAGTCGTGAGTCGATAGTCTTGAGTCGATAGTCGTGAGTCGATAGTCGTGAGTCGATAGTCGTGAGTCGATAGTCGTGAGTCGATAGTCGTGAGTCGATAGTCGTGAGTCGATAGCCGTGAGTCGATAGCTGTGAGTCGGAAGACGGAAGTCGGAAGACGGAAGACGGAAGTCGGAAGACGGAAGTCGGAAGACGGAAGTCGGTTCTCGGTTGCTGGTAGTCGGTTGTCGTGAGTCGGTTGTCGTGAGTCGGTTGTCGGTTGTTGGTAGTCGGTTGTTGTGAATCGATAGTCGATACTCGGAAGTCGGTTATCGGTTGTCGGTAGTCGTGAGTCGATAGTCGTGACTCAATAGTCGTGAGTCGATAGTCGTGAGTCGATAGTCGTGAGTCGATAGTCGTGAGTCGATAGTCGTGAGTCGATAGTCGTGAGTCGATAGTCGTGAGTCGATAGCCGTGAGTCGATAGCTGTGAGTCGGAAGACGGAAGTCGGAAGACGGAAGACGGAAGTCGGAAGACGGAAGTCGGAAGACGGAAGTCGGAAGACGGAAGTCGGAAGACGGAAGTCGGAAGACGGAAGTCGGTTCTCGGTTGCTGGTAGTCGGTTGTCGTGAGTCGGTTGTCGTGAGTCGGTTGTCGGTTGTTGGTAGTCGGTTGTTGTGAATCGATAGTCGATACTCGGAAGTCGGTTATCGGTTGTCGGTAGTCGTGAGTCGATAGTCGTGACTCAATAGTCGTGAGTCGATAGTCGTGAGTCGATAGTCGTGAGTCGATAGTCGTGAGTCGATAGTCGTGAGTCGATAGTCGTGAGTCGATAGTCGTGAGTCGATAGCCGTGAGTCGATAGCTGTGAGTCGGAAGACGGAAGTCGGAAAACGGAAGACGGAAGTCGGAAGACGGAAGTCGGAAGACGGAAGTCGGAAGACGGAAGTCGGAAGACGGAAGTCGGAAGACGGAAGTCGGTTCTCGGTTGCTGGTAGTCGGTTGTCGTGAGTCGGTTGTCGTGAGTCGAAAGTCGTGATTCGATAGTCGTGAGTCGATAGTCGTGAGTCGATAGTCGTGAGTCGATAGTCGTGAGTCGATAGTCTTGAGTCGATAGTCGTGGGTCGATAGCCGTGAGTCGGAAGACAGAAGTCGAAAGACGGAAGTCGGAAGACGGAAGTCGGAAGACGGAAGTCAGAAGACGGAAGTCGGAAAACGGAAGTCGGAAGACGGAAGTCGGTTCTCGGTTGCTGGTAGACGGTTGTCGTAAGTCGGTTGTCGTCGAGTCGGTTGTCGTGAGTCGGTTGTTGGTAGTCGGTAGTCGTGAATCGATAATTGGTAGTCGGAAGTCGGTTATCGGTTGTCGGTAGTCGTGAGTCGGTTGTCGTGAGTCGGTAGTCGGTAGTCGATAATCGTGAGTCGATAGTCGTGAGTCGATATCGTTAGTCGATAGTCGTGAGTCGATAGTCGTGAGTCGATAGTCGTGAGTCGATAAACGTGAGTCGATAGTCGTGAGTTGATAGTCTTGAGTCGATAGTCGTGAGTCGATAGTCGAGAGTCGATAGTCGTGAGTCGATAGTCGTGGGTCGATAGCCGTGAGTCGGAAGACAGAAGTCGGAAGACGGAAGTCGGAAGACAGAAGTCGAAAGACGGAAGTCGGAAGACGGAAGTCGGAAGACGGAAGTCGGAAGTCGGAAGACGGAAGTCGGAAGACGGAAGTCGGAAGACAGAAGTCAAAAGACGGAAGTCGGAAGACGGAAGTCGGAAGACGGAAGTCAGAAGACGGAAGTCGGAAAACGGAAGTCGGAAGACGGAAGTCGGTTCTCGGTTGCTGGTAGTCGGTTGTCGTGAGTCGGTTGTCGTGAGTCGGTTGTCGTGAGTCGGTTTTCGTGAGTCGGTTGTTGGTAGTCGGTAGTCGTGAATCGATAGTTGGTAGTCGGAAGTCGGTTATCGGTTGTCGGTAGTCGTGAGTCGGTTGTCGGAAGGTGGTTATTGGTTGTCGGTAGTCGTGAGTCGGTTGTCGTAAGTCGATAGTCGTGAGTTGATAGTCTTGAGTCGATAGTCGTGAGTCGATAGTCGAGAGTCGATAGTCGTGAGTCGATAGTCGTGGGTCGATAGCCGTGAGTCGGAAGACAGAAGTCGGAAGACGGAAGTCGGAAGACAGAAGTCGAAAGACGGAAGTCGGAAGACGGAAGTCGGAAGACGGAAGTCAGAAGACGGAAGTCAGAAGACGGAAGTCGGAAGACGGAAGTCGGAAAACGGAAGTTGGAAGACAGAAGTCAGAAGAGGGAAGTCGGTAGACGGAAGTCGGAAGACGGAAGTCGGAAGACGGAAGTCGGAAGACGGAAGTCGGAAGACGGAAGTCGGAAGACGGAAGTCGGAAGACGGAAGTCGGAAGACGGAAGTCAGAAGACTGAAGTCGGAAGACGGAAGTCGGAAAACGGAAGTTGGAAGAAAGAAGTCGGAAGACGGAAGTCGGAAAACGGAAAACGGAAGTCGGAAGACGGAAGTCGGAAGATAGAAGTCGGAAGACGGAAGTCGGAAGACGGAAGTCGGAAGACGGAAGTCGGAAGACGGAAGTCGGTTCTCGGTTGCTGGTAGTCGGTTGTCGAGTCGGTTGTCGTGAGTCGGTTGTCGGTTGTTGGTAGTCGGTTTTTGTGAATCGATAGTCGATACTCGGAAGTCGGTTATCGGTTGTCGGTAGTCGTGAGTCGATAGTCGTGACTCAATAGTCGTGAGTCGATAGTCGTGAGTCGATAGTCGTGAGTCGATAGTCTTGAGTCGATAGTCTTGAGTCGATAGTCGTGGGTCGATAGTCGTGGGTCGATAGCCGTGAGTCGGAAGACGGAAGTCGGAAGACGGAAGTCAGAAGACGGAAGTCGGAAAACGGAAGTCGGAAGACAGAAGTCGGAAGACGGAAGTCGGAAGACGGAAGTCGGTTCTCGGTTGCTGGTAGACGGTTGTCGTAAGTCGGTTGTCGTTAGTCGGTTGTCGTGAGTCGGTTGTTGGTAGTCGGTAGTCGTGAATCGATAATTGGTAGTTGGAAGTCGGTTATCGGTTGTCGGTAGTCGTGAGTCGGTTGTCGTGAGTCGGTAGTCGGACGGTGGTTATCGGTTGTCGGTAGTCGTGAGTCGGTAGTAGTGAGTCGATAGTCGGTAGTCGATAATCGTGATTCGATAGTCGTGAGTCGATATCGTTAGTCGATAGTCGTGAGTCGATAGTCGTGAGTCGATAGTCGTGAGTCGATAAACGTGAGTCGATAGTCGTCAGTCGATAGTCGTGGGTCGATAGCCGTGAGTCGGAAGATAGAAGTCGGAAGACGGAAGTCGGAAGACAGAAGTCGAAAGACGGAAGTCGGAAGACGGAAGTCGGAAGTCGGAAGACGGAAGTCGGAAGACGGAAGTCGGAAGACAGAAGTCAAAAGACGGAAGTCGGAAGACGGAAGTCGGAAGACGGAAGTCAGAAGACGGAAGTCGGAAAACGGAAGTCGGAAGACGGAAGTCGGAAGACGGAAGTCGGTTCTCGGTTGCTGGTAGTCGGTTGTCGTGAGTCGGTTGTCGTGAGTCGGTTGTCGTGAGTCGGTTTTCGTGAGTCGGTTGTTGGTAGTCGGTAGTCGAATCGATAGTTGGTAGTCGGAAGTCGGTTATCGGTTGTCGGTAGTCGTGAGTCGGTTGTCGGAAGGTGGTTATCGGTTGTCGGTAGTCGTGAGTCGGTTGTCGTGAGTCGATAGTCGTGAGTTGATAGTCTTGAGTCGATAGTCGTGAGTCGATAGTCGCGAGTCGATAGTCGTGAGTCGATAGTCGTGGGTCGATAGCCGTGAGTCGGAAGACAGAAGTCGGAAGACGGAAGTCGGAAGACAGAAGTCGAAAGACGGAAGTCGGAAGACGGAAGTCGGAAGACGGAAGTCAGAAGACGGAAGTCAGAAGACGGAAGTCGGAAGACGGAAGTCGGAAAACGGAAGTTGACAGACAGAAGTCAGAAGAGGGAAGTCGCTAGACGGAAGTCGGAAGACGGAAGTCGGAAGACGGAAGTCGGAAGACGGAAGTCGGAAGACGGAAGTAGGAAGACGGAAGTCAGAAGACGGAAGTCGGAAGACGGAAATCGGAAGACGGAAGTCGGTTCTCGGTTGCTGGTAGTCGGTTGTCGTGAGTCGGTTGTCGTGAGTCGGTTGTCGTGAGTCGGTTTTCGTGAGTCGGTTGTTGGTAGTCGGTAGTCGTGAATCGATAGTTGGTAGTCGGAAGTCGGTTATCGGTTGTCGGTAGTCGTGAGTCGGTTGTCGGAAGGTGGTTATCGGTTGTCGGTAGTCGTGAGTCGTTTGCCGTGAGTCGATAGTCGTGAGTTGATAGTCTTGAGTCGATAGTCGTCAGTCGATAGTCGCGAGTCGATAGTCGTGAATCGATAGTCGTGGGTCGATAGCCGTGAGTCGGAAGACAGAAGTCGGAAGACGGAAGTCGGAAGACAGAAGTCGAAAGACGGAAGTCGGAAGACGGAAGTCGGAAGACGGAAGTCAGAAGACGGAAGTCAGAAGACGGAAGTCGGAAGACGGAAGTCGGAAAACGGAAGTTGACAGACAGAAGTCAGAAGAGGGAAGTCGCTAGACGGAAGTCGGAAGACGGAAGTCGGAAGACGGAAGTCGGAAGACGGAAGTCGGAAGACGGAAGTAGGAAGACGGAAGTCAGAAGACGGAAGTCGGAAGACGGAAATCGGAAGACGGAAGTCGGTTCTCGGTTGCTGGTAGTCGGTTGTCGTGAGTCGGTTGTCGGTTGTTGGTAGTCGGTTGTTGTGAATCGATAGTCGATACCGGAAGTCGGTTATTGGTTGTCGGTAGTCGTGAGTCGATAGTCGTGACTCAATAGTCGTGAGTCGATAGTCGTGAGTCGATAGTCGTGAGTCGATAGTCTTGAGTCGATAGTCTTGAGTCGATAGTCGTGGGTCGATAGTCGTGGGTCGATAGCCGTGAGTCGGAAGACAGAAGTCGGAAGACGGAAGTCGGAAGACAGAAGTCGAAAGACGGAAGTCGGAAGACGGAAGTCGAAAGACGGAAGTCGGAAGACGGAAGTCGGAAGACGGAAGTCGGAAGACGGAAGTCGGAAGTCGGAAGACGGAAGACGGAAGTCGGAAGTCGGAAGACGGAAGTCGGAAGACGGAAGTCGGAAGACGGAAGTCGGAAGTCGGAAGACGGAAGACGGAAGTCGGAATTCGGAAGACGGAAGTCGGAAGACGGAAGTCGGTTCTCGGTTGCTAGTAGTCTGTTGTCGTGAGTCGGTTATCGGTTGTCGGTAGTCGTGAGTCGATAGTCGTGACTCAATAGTCGTGAGTCGATAGTCGTGAGTCGATAGTCGTGAGTCGATAGTCGTGGGTCGATAGCCCTGAGTCGGAAGACAGAAGTCGGAAAACGGAAGTCAGAAGACGGAAGTCGGAAGTCGGTTTTCTGGTAGTCGGTTGCCGTGAGTCGGTTGTCGTGAGTCGGTTCTCGGTTGTTGGTAGTCGGTAGTCGTGAATTGATAGTCGATAGTCGGAAGTCGGAAGGTGGTTATCAGTTGTCGGTAGTCGTGAGTCGGTAGTAGTGAGTCGATAGTCGTGAGTCGATAGTCGTGAGTCGATAGTCGTGTGTCGATAGTCGTGAGTCGATAGTCGTGAGTCGATAGTCGTGAGTCGATAGTCGTGAGTCGATAGTCGTGAGTCGATAGTCGTGACTCAATAGTCGTGAGTCGATAGTCGTGAGTCGATAGTCGATAGTCGAGAGTCGATAGTCGTGAGTCGATAGTCGCGAGTCGATAGTCGTTAGTCGATAGTCGTGAGTCGATAGTCGTGAGTCGATAGTCGTGAGTCGAAAGTAGTGAGCCGATAGTCGTGAGTCGATAGTCGTGACTCAATAGTCGTGAGTCGATAGTCGTGAGTCGATAGTCGTGAGTCGTGAACCGATAGCCGTGAGTCGATAGTCGTGAGCCGATAGCCGTGAACTCGAAAGACGGACGTCGGAAGTCGGAAAACGGAAGTCGGAAGACGGAAGTCGGAAGACGGAAGTCGGAAGACGGAAGTCGGAAGACGGAAGTCGGAAGACGGAATTCGGAAGACGGAAGTCGGAAGACGGAAGTCGGAAGACGGAAGTCGGAAGACGGAAGTCGGAAGACGGAAGTCGGAAGACGGAAGACGGAAGTCGGAAGTCGGAAGACGGAAGTCGGAAGACGGAAGTCGGTTCTCGGTTGCTAGTAGTCTGTTGTCGTGAGTCGGTTATGGGTTATCGGTAGTCGTGAGTCGATAGTCGACTCAATAGTCGTGAGTCGATAGTCGTGAGTCGATAGTCGCGAGTCGATAGTCGTGGGTCGATAGCCCTGAGTCGGAAGACAGAAGTCGGAAAACGGAAGTCAGAAGACGGAAGTAGGAAGACGGAAGTCGGAAGACGGAAGTCGGAAGACGGAAGTCGGAAAACGGAAGTTGGAAGAAAGAAGTCGGAAGACGGAAGTCGGAAAACGGAAGTCGGAAGACGGAAGTCGGAAGACAGAAGTCGGAAGACGGAAGTCGGAAGACGGAAGTCGGAAGACGGAAGTCGGTTCTCGGTTGCTGGTAGTCGGTTGTCGTGAGTCGGTTGTCGAGTCGGTTGTCGGTTGTTGGTAGTCGGTTGTTGTGAATCGATAGTCGATACTGGAAGTCGGTTATCGGTTGTCGGTAGTCGTGAGTCGATAGTCGTGACTCAATAGTCGTGAGTCGATAGTCGTGAGTCGATAGTCGTGAGTCGATAGTCGTGAGTCGGAAGACAGAAGTCGGAAGACGGAAGTCGGAAGACAGAAGTCGAAAGACGGAAGTCGGAAGACGGAAGACGGAAGTCGGAAGACGGAAGTCGGAAGTCGGAAGACGGAAGTCGGAAAACGGAAGTCGGTTCTCGGTTGCTAGTAGTCTGTTGTCGTGAGTCGGTTATCGGTTGTCGGAAGTCGTGAGTCGATAGTCATGACTCAATAGTCGTGAGTCGATAGTCGTGAGTCGATAGTCGTGAGTCGATAGTCGTGAGTCGATAGTCTTGAGTTGATAGTCGTGGGTCGATAGCCCTGAGTCGGAAGACAGAAGTCGGAAGACGGAAGTCAGAAGACGGAAGTAGGAAGACGGAAGTCGGAAGACGGAAGTCGGAAAACGGAAGTTGGAAGAAAGAAGTCGGAAGACGGAAATCGGAAAACGGAAAACGGAAGTCGGAAGACAGAAGTCGGAAGACGGAAGTCGGAAGACGGAAGTCGGAAGACGGAAGTCGGAAGTCGGTTCTCGCTTGCTGGTAGTCGTGAGTCGGTTGTCGAGTCGGTTGTCGAGTCAGTTGTTGGTAGTCGGTAGTCGTGAGTCGGTTGTCGTGAGTCGGTAGTCGGAAGGTGGTTATCGGTTGTCGATAGTCGTGAGTCGATAGTCGTGAGTGGATAGTCGTGAGTCGATAGCCGTGAGTCGGAAGACGGAAGACGGAAGTCGGAAGACGGAAGTCGGAAGACGGAAGTCGGAAGACGGAAGTCGGAAGACGGAAGTCGGAAGACGGAAGTCGGAAGACGGAAGTCGGAAGACGGAAGTCGGAAGACGGAAGTCGGAAGACGGAAGTCGGAAGACGGAAGTCGGAAGACGGAAGTCGATTCTCGGTAGCTGGTAGTCGGTTGTCGGAGTGGATGTCGTGAGTCGACAGTCGTGATTCGATAGTCGTGAGTCGATAGTCGAGTCGATAGTCGTGAGTCGGAAATCGGAAGTCGGAAGACGGAAGTCGGAAGACGGAAGTCGGAAGGAAGTCGGAAGACGGAAGTCGGAAGACGGAAGTCGGAAGACGGAAGTCGGAAGACGGAAGTCGGAAGACGGAAGTCGGAAGACAGAAGTCAAAAGACGGAAGTCGGAAGACGGATGTCAGAAGACGGAAGTCGGAAAACGAAAGTCGGAAGACGGAAGTCGGAAGACGGAAGTCGGTTCTCGGTTGCTGGTAGTCGGTTGTCGTGAGTCGGTTGTCGAGTCGGTTTTGGTGAGTCGGTTGTTGGTAGTCGGTAGTCGTGAATCGATAGTTGGTAGTCGGAAGTCGGTTATCGGTTGTCGGTAGTCGTGAGTCGGTTGTCGGAAGGTGGTTATCGGTTGTCGGTAGTCGAGTCGGTTGTCGTGAGTCGATAGTCGTGAGTCGATAGTTGTGAGTCGATAGTCGTGAGTCGATAGCCGTGAGTCGATAGTCGTGAGTCGATAGCTGTGAGTCGGAAGACGGAAGTCGGAAGACGGAAGTCGGAAGACGGAAGTCGGAAGACGGAAGTCGGAAGTCGGAAGACGGAAGACGGAAGTCGGAAGACGGAAGTCGGAAGTCGGAAGACGGAAGTCGGAAGACGGAAGTCGGTTCTCGGTTGCTGGTAGTCGGTTGTCGTGAGTCGGTTGTCGTGAGTCGAAAGTCGTGATTCGATAGTCGTGAGTCGATAGTCGTGAGTCGATAGTCGTGAGTCGATAGTCTTGAGTCGATAGTCGTGGGTCGATAGCCGTGAGTCGGAAGACAGAAGTCGAAAGACGGAAGTCGGAAGACGGAAGTCGGAAGACGGAAGTCAGAAGACAGAAGTCGGAAAACGGAAGTCGGAAGACAGAAGTCGGAAGACGGAAGTCGGAAGACGGAAGTCGGTTCTCGGTTGCTGGTAGACGGTTGTCGTAAGTCGGTTGTCGAGTCGGTTGTCGTGAGTCGGTTGTTGGTAGTCGGTAGTCGTGAATCGATAATTGGTAGTCGGAAGTCGGTTATCGGTTGTCGGTAGTCGTGAGTCGGTTGTCGAGTCGGTAGTCGGACGGTGGTTATCGGTTGTCGGTAGTCGTGAGTCGGTAGTAGTGAGTCGATAGTCGGTAGTCGATAATCGTGAGTCGATAGTCGTGAGTCGATATCGTTAGTCGATAGTCGTGAGTCGATAGTCGTGAGTCGATAGTCGTGAGTCGATAAACGTGAGTCGATAGTCGTGAGTTGATAGTCTTGAGTCGATAGTCGTGAGTCGATAGTCGATAGTCGTGAGTCGATAGTCGTGGGTCGATAGCCGTGAGTCGGAAGACAGAAGTCGGAAGACGGAAGTCGGAAAACAGAAGTCGAAAGACGGAAGTCGGAAGACGGAAGTCGGAAGACGGAAGTCGGAAGACGGAAGTCGGAAGACAGAAGTCAAAAGACGGAAGTCGGAAGACGGAAGTCGGAAGACGGAAGTCAGAAGACGGAAGTCGGAAAACGGAAGTCGGAAGACGGAAGTCGGAAGACGGAAGTCGGTTCTCGGTTGCTGGTAGTCGGTTGTCGTGAGTCGGTTGTCGTGAGTCGGTTGTCGTGAGTCGGTTTTCGTGAGTCGGTTGTTGGTAGTCGGTAGTCGTGAATCGATGGTTGGTAGTCGGAAGTCGGTTATCGGTTGTCGGTAGTCGTGAGTCGGTTGTCGAAAGGTGGTTATCGGTTGTCGGTAGTCGTGAGTCGGTTGTCGTGAGTCGATAGTCGTGAGTTGATAGTCTTGAGTCGATAGTCGAGTCGATAGTCGAGAGTCGATAGTCGTGAGTCGATAGTCGTGGGTCGATAGCCGTGAGTCGGAAGACAGAAGTCGGAAGACGGAAGTCGGAAGACAGAAGTCGAAAGACGGAAGTCGGAAGACGGAAGTCGGAAGACGGAAGTCAGAAGACGGAAGTCAGAAGACGGAAGCCAGAAGACGGAAGTCGGAAAACGGAAGTTGGAAGACAGAAGTCAGAAGAGGGAAGTCGGTAGACGGAAGTCGGAAGACGGAAGTCGGAAGACGGAAGTCGGAAGTCGGAAGTCGGAAGACGGAAGTCGGAAGACGGAAGTCAGAAGACGGAAGTCGGAAGACGGAAATCGGAAGACGGAAGTCGGTTCTCGGTTGCTGGTAGTCGGTTGTCGTGAGTCGGTTGTCGGTTGTTGGTAGTCGGTTGTTGTGAATCGATAGTCGATACTCGGAAGTCGGTTATCGGTTGTCGGTAGTCGTGAGTCGATAGTCGTGACTCAATAGTCGTGAGTCGATAGTCGTGAGTCGATAGTCGTGAGTCGATAGTCTTGAGTCGATAGTCTTGAGTCGATAGTCGTGGGTCGATAGTCGTGGGTCGATAGCCGTGAGTCGGAAGACAGAAGTCGGAAGACGGAAGTCGGAAGACAGAAGTCGAAAGACGGAAGTCGGAAGACGGAAGTCGGAAGACGGAAGTAAGAAGACGGAAGTCAGAAGACGGAAGTCGGAAGACGGAAGTCGGAAAACGGAAGTTGGAAGACAGAAGTCAGAAGACGGAAGTCGGAAGACGGAAGTCGGAAAACGGAAGTCGGAAGATAGAAGTCGGAAGACGGAAGTCGGTTCGGTTGCTGGTAGTCGGTTGTCGTGAGTCGGTTGTTGGTAGTCGGTAGTCATGAATCGATAGTCGGTAGTCGGAAGTCGGTTATCGGTTGTCGGTAGTCGTGAGTCGGTTGTCGAGGCGATAGTCGGTAGTCGGAAGTTGGTTACCGGTTGTCGGTAGTCGTGAGTCGGTAGTAGTGAGTCGATAGTCGGTAGTCGATAGTCATGAGTCGATAGTCTGAGTCGATAGTCGTGAGTCGATATCATTAGTCGATAGTCGTGAGTCGATAGTCGTGAGTCCATAGTCGTGAGTCGATAAACGTTAGTCGATAGTCGTGAGTCGATAGGCTTGAGTCGATAGTTGTGAGTCGATAGTTGAAAGTCGATAGTCGTGAGTCGATAGTCGTGAATCGATAGTCGTGAGTCGATAGTCGTGAGTCGATAAACGTTAGTCGATAGTCGTGAGTCGATAGGCTTGAGTCGATAGTTGTGAGTCGATAGTTGAGAGTCGATAGTCGTGAGTCGATAGTCGTGAGTCGATAGTCTTGAGTTGATAGTCGTGGGTCGATAGCCCTGAGTCGGATGACAGAAGTCGGAAGACGGAAGTCAGAAGACGGAAGTAGGAAGACGGAAGTCGGAAGACGGAAGTCGGAAAACGGAAGTTGGAAGAAAGAAGTCGGAAGACGGAATTCGGAAAACGGAAAACGGAAGTCGGAAGACAGAAGTCGGAAGACGGAAGACGGATGTCGGAAGACGGAAGTCGGAAGACGGAAGTCGGAAGACGGAAGTCGGTTCTCGGTTGCTGGAAGTCGTGAGTCGGTTGTCGAGTCGGTTGTCGAGTCAGTTGTTGGTAGTCGGTAGTCGTGAATCGATAGTCGGTAGTCGGAAGTCAGTTATCGGCTGTCGGTAGTCGTGAGTCGGTTGTCGTGAGTCGGTAGTCGGAAGGTGGTTATCGGTTGTCGATAGTCGTGAGTCGATAGTCGTGATTGGATAGTCGTGAGTCGATAGTCGTGAGTCGATAGCCGTGAGTCGATAGTCGTGAGTCGATAGCCGTGAGTCGGAAGACGGAAGACGGAAGTCGGAAGACGGAAGTCGGAAGACGGAAGTCGGAAGACGGAAGACGGAAGTCGGAAGACGGAAGTCGGAAGACGGAAGTCGGAAGACGGAAGTCGGAAGACGGAAGTCGGTTCTCGGTTGCTGGTAGTCGGTTGTCGTGAGTGGGATGTCGAGTCGACAGTCGTGATTCGATAGTCGAGTCGATAGTCGAGTCGATAGTCGTGAGTCGGAAAACGGAAGTCGGAAGACGAAGTCGGAAGACGGAAGTCGGAAGACGGAAGCCGGAAGTCGGAAGACGGAAGTCGGAAGACGGAAGTCGGAAGACAGAAGTCAAAAGACGGAAGTCGGAAGACGGAAGTCGGAAGACGGAAGTCAGAAGACGGAAGTCGGAAAACGGAAGTCGGAAGACGGAAGTCGGAAGACGGAAGTCGGAAGACGGAAGTCGGAAGACGGAAGTCGGAAGACGGAAGTCGGTTCTCGGTTGCTGGTAGTCGGTTGTCGAGTCGGTTGTCGTGAGTCGGTTGTCGTGAGTCGGTTGCCGAGTCGGTTGTCGAGTCGGTTGTTGGTAGTCGGTCGTCGAATCGATAGTTGGTAGTCGGAAGTC